>QFEU01002401.1:0-12448 GCA_003316345.1 Tricholoma terreum
GCAAAGATGATTTCGCTGAAGAGGTCAATCGGACCTTCATGGAACATGCCGCCGCGTTAGCGAACGCCACACCTGGGGCTGCCCAGGTGTCTGTCGAGAGAGAACCGGCGGGGGTGCAGTCGGCGCCTGAGGAAAAACCGGCGTCATCTGCGGTGACACCTATGGATGCACCTATGGAGGAGTGAGAGCAGTCGCGCACTCCTCTACCTGTGCTCAAACAGGCGCCAATGTCGAGTGACGCCGTATATAATTGATCAAACAGACATGTCGATACTTGTCTGTTCTGTGTTCGGTCACTGACCGTATCGCAACCAGTGAGCCTTTGTGCTTGCACCCCTAGTGGTGCCCTGACCCACGTATGGACCTGTTGACACAGGTCCATCGACAGACATGTCGAACATGTCCGCCCCACGCAGCAATCTGGTGGCTGTGTGCTCGGGTCAGGTATTAAATATTTGGACCCGTCTAAGCTTCGCGCTTATGGTTGCATGTGCTTATCACCATCCATTTCTTTGGCAGTGTTCCCACTGCCTCACTTTCTTTAAATTTCATATAGTTCTTTTGTTGTCGCTTGGTGTAATACCAAGCTTAAGGGGGAGAGTGTAGGGGTGCTGCCCGATATGGGCAGTATGTACTTGTTGTTTACAGAAGCTGCCGGTATATAACCGGCAGTGTTTATTTGTAGCGACAGTTTTACATGTACCTCATCCATGCGCTATAGAAGTTGGTCGCACTTGTACCACGTGAGGTCTTAGTTCAACACCCCCCGCTTAACAGCACTACACTATGTATGCAATTATGCAGGCTCTTCATTGCCGATATGATATGTGCTTTGATGTGGTGGAAAGTCTAATCTACAGACAACTCACGGTCAAACAATTCCTTCAGTCGAGGTCTATTCCATCGGTATGTGTTGCATCTTCTTTTCTTGGCCACCACCTTTAATTCCTTGTGAAATCGTTTAGGATCATGTGGATATTGCATCAGTCTGGGCATATCTTTCCATGCTACAGGTCGAAATATCTTTGGAGCAGTTATGCCGTGACCCTTCAAACTTGGAGCATGCCCGACAGCTTGCCACTCTGGTGGTAAGCATCATCTTCATTTATTTACGTTCATTATTTACAAGGTTATCATCAACAGAGAGAGGTTGGTGGTATGGTAGCAGACCTTGCCCCCGGAATGAGTGATTTCCTCCCCTCTCGGATGTTCATGTCGCTCCACAATGAAATGTTCCAAGCCCATGCTTTCAGGCAAGGCGTTATCGATTATTCGACGGTCCGGCATGATGATCCTCGAATCAACGATTCGATCTGGGTGGAAAGATTTCCAACTGTTCCTCAATGGTATGAAGCAGAGCGGGCGTTGACACCAGGTAAGTGTTCCAATAAATTAATTTCTTCCATGTTGCTGACCTTCGACATGTAGTGCCATCACTTCTAACAGCTCCAATTCCTGGTTCCACTCAGGAATCTGATCTTCAAAGACACGAAACCCCTGAGGGTCACCAAAGCCTGGAGTTGGAGTCAACCATGCCCCCCAACCCGCCCATTGTACCAAATTCTCATCCGGGCCTCGCAGTGATTACTCCCGCCCCCCATATCATCGCCCCACTTGCTCATCCCATTCCAACAATGTGACTGCCAGCTGCCGACCACGGAGCTAGTCGCAAACTCCCTGTAATCAAAGTCAGTGCAAAAAGACCGCAATCAGTTGAGGTACGCAAAAAAACGAGCATGAAGAGTGCAAAATACATTGAAATAGACAATGACAATGATGCCTCCAAGGTAAAGAGGGAGGGAGAAGATCAGCCAATGTCTGCTGTTCTCTGGAAAAGGCCAGTGACTGCAGAACAGGATGAGAAACCAGGGTTCGCACGATGCCTTTGAGGGATCGTTCGTCCTCCTCCTCAACATCATGGACGTATCCCCCCCCCTGGATCAGATCTTCGAGACGATATGCTAACTTGCGATCGATGTTGGAAGAAGAGGAAGCTTGAGCTATTGGTGGAATGTGTGGTGGTGTGTGGGGCTCATTCATGTCTGGAATGTAGGTGGTCGAAGGCCAAATGCAGTAGATGTCCAGAGGGTTGGTCGAGGTATAGGAGGACTATGACAGAGGAAGAAGAGCTCATGTGGAGCATCTTTGGTCAGTTGCCATCATTGTCCCCACCTCCTCAACGAAGAAGGGCTGCAGTGCGGATGGCTCGAAGTCTGGAAGTTTGTCCCCATAGTAAATCTTGTGCGATGACCACCTCTGGTACGCCCAATGCATCCTGTCCATAGAGCAAATCTTGTGCTCATAGTCAACCAATGGGAACATCTGGAAGCAACGGTAAAGGGCTGTCTAGATGAAAGCAGGGGGAGGCCCAGGATGAGGATGATGACAAGGTGGATCTCAAGACTGATTCGGATGACAAGTCAGCTGTGACATCTCGCTCTGCCAAATAACGTCAGGGCAACATATTGAAGCGGGACGTAGGGAAGTCAAAAGCATCTCGGAATGATGCAGGTTCTTCTAGCCGTCCTGCGATCTGGATTTCTGGTGGGAGTACAATCCACACTGGTCCTAATCCTCCTGATCCATTTCTATGGAAGGTTCAGTCGAGGCAAGATGCTATGGACACATGAATGGACACCATGGATTCCAGTATGGCTGCATCGACAGCCCTACATCAGCAAATGCTCCAAACGTTGGAGCAGATGTTGTTGTCATTGAGCAGGTTAAACATCAGGCAATCTTCAGCCCAACCTCCAGCTGGGCTGCCCATCACTCATCGTTTGCAGCACCTAGAGGCGAGAAATAATGCCCTCTTCACTGCTGTAAGTGGCCTACATGAATCAGGTGAGAGTCGGACTGGTTCTGCACTGCCAACAGTACATGGACAGTCATCGTCATATGTTGGGGAGAGTCGGGCTGTGGAGCGAGACACCTCTCCTCCATTGTTTATACGGCTCCCTGCAAGGCCACCCTACATGCCTGAATGTTGAATCGTGGCTGAAGTACAAACATCACCATCGCTCGCTTTTGATATTCCCTCATATCCCAGATCATCCATGGCCATTCAAACCTCCCCATCGAACTTCTCCCTGCACGTTGCCCAAGCGGTCCAGACATCAGCCGATGAACCTGTCATTGCAACTCAAACGGCAGGCATCCAAATGCCATCAAATCCCTCATCGCCGCCTGGGGCTCGTTTCAACATTGAGATTCAAACTCATGTTTCTCTCCTGGGGCAGTCTGAATTTCCTGAGAATATCCCAATCGCTTTGCCATATCCTGTCAGACCTGGCGACGTTACCCCAAGGTTCACAAATACAGGGGCATCAGTGGAGATGACAGGATCTCCCTCAATGGGATTTGGGAACCTGAGTCCACTCACATCGTTGAGTGCTTTCAATGTTCTGCCGACATTCTCATCTCAACCCATTCCTAGCAATGTAAAGCCTGAGTCACCTCAACCTGAGTCCCCACCTCCACTCTTCATCATTTACGTCAGTCTGCAAGAGCTGGAAAGGTAGACAAGATGATTTAATGGATATGAGCATTACTTCCTGCATGTAAATAGCATTATGACATTGTAGATTGGACAACAATACAAAGCTGGACATTGGCTAGGCAGCATGGTGAATATTCTGTTGAATGAATTGACTCATGGCAGTTAGGCCTCCTGACCTACGTGATTTGGTCCACCCCATGTAATATGGCCTGACCCACGTGATGTGGTCCGACCCATGCAATCTGACCCAACCTGCGTGATGTGGTCTGACCATTCAATCTGGCTCGACAAACCTTATCTGGTCCGACCCATGCAATCTGGCCCAGCTTCAGGCTTCTGGCTTAACCTCTGACCTTTCTCTGGTCGTGATTGCATGACAACGGGCATGAAATCTGCTTTATTATAGCCTTAGAGTGACTACCAGGTGAATGTTGGGTCAGCATGTTGGGGGTCGATTCATTCACTTGGTAAGGCCGCGTGTCATCTGCCATGATGGATGTCATCTGCCACACCATATTTTCTGTGGCCCGGCAAGGGCAATGTGGGTTTGGTTGGTCAGACTCATGGCATATGGCCCGACCCGATGTTATGTGGTCCAACCCATGCAATTTTCCGGACCCTCTTGCATGAACTAATGACTTAATTGCCTTACTTTGGCATCCCATCTTCACCAGTCAAAGGTCAGAGGTTAAGCCATCTGGCAGACACCGGGCCAGATGACATAGGTCGGGCCATGTTGCATGGGTTGGACCACATAACCTTCATCGGGCCAGATTGCATGGGTCAGACAAGACAAGGTTCATCGGGCCAGATTGAATGGTCGGACCACATCACGCGGGTCAGGCCAGATTGCACAGGTCAGACCACATAATGTTCGTTGGGCCAGATTGCATGGCTCGGACCACATCACGTGGGTCGGGCCAGATTGCATGTGTCGGACCAGATAAAGTTCGTCAGGCCAGATTGCATCGTCGGACCACATAATGAGGCGCACCAACGGCCATTGCAACCGCCCAATTGAGGCCAACTGACCACCCGATGACCAAGCACCAATGGCATGACAGTCTGACCCAACCACCCAATGGCCCTATGGCTCCAGCATGCCCGATCATGAGTGATGTACACCCGACCACCATGCCACTCAATGACCCGACTGTCTGAGCTGACACCACAATGTGTGGATTACCCTAGCACGTGATCAAAACATGCGAAATTGCCACATTGCGATTATTATGCCTCTTTCCCAATAGATGCTATGTCCTCGCAGCGATTTCTGAATTTCCTTGTATCAAGAGCTCGCTCAGCTGTGATATCACTTCAGAGTCAGACCAGGATGGGAGATGTGGGGAGATCCTATCAAGAGAAATGGTATACACATCTCTTGGAAGAATTGGTGCCCCTCACAATCTTCATTTCACTTGAATGATCTCATTTCTGTTTATAGGAGACTGCTTCTATTTGTATTGGGGCAGCCCAATCCCATGGATGGTATTTATATATACCTCCATTCTACAAAACCTTGTCACAGCTTTGCTCTGGTCGACTCGGCGGTTCAGACCACCTTAGTGGCCTGGAAGAAATTATTAACTTGAATGCAAACACAATTCCATCGGACCCATCTTGTCCTGTGGAAGGTTATTGGGATGCATGGTGGTCTGACATTGAGGGTCCATCGGGCACGCTGCAAGGTGGGATCGCCTTGTTTGAAAACCAGATATATTCAGAACACCATGTTCATTCTATTAATGACTCACATTCTGTCCAGGCCTGTGATCCCCCTCCCATGCAAATGCCTGCACGCTCTGTACAGGACCGGTTGAAGCTGGATGCAGACTATATGAACCTACTTCTTCAATTTTCCCATGTGAAGCTGGCAAAATTTCTTCAGACAGGGTGGAAGGACATGGGAGGTGATGTTGCAGTTGAGTCAGTTCTCGTTGGGGGGGGGTACATTACCCCCTGTGCCCGGTACAGCACCCCCAAACCCAAGGTCATAGGTTGCTATATATAGAAATTATCTTTTGTTTCCCTACCTTACAATGGAATGCATCGCCTGGAACTCAGTCCCACAATTTTATCGAGATGCCTGGAATACAATGTCCCTGACAACATGCTCAGAGGCCCAGGAATTCTTAAACTTCCTTGTCTCAAGGATGAGATATTGCCTCTCTCGTCTTGCAATGCCAGGCGTCAATGACAAGCTGGACCTTTTACAGGCTCAAACAGGAAGTAGGAACATCATATTCTCCATCTGTTAATCACTTTCTTTGTTTTCAGGTAGCAGACTTGGCTTTCATCAGCCGATTTCTTTCAACTTCAGGATTGGACAATTGAGCTACCAGAATTTTACACAAACGTTTTGAAGGTTCTACGTTCTCTGCATGTGGAGTTCAGGGTCATGTTAGGGATGTTACTTCAAATAAACCCATCTGTCGGTCTCGATGACCCCACCTCGTTCTTGGATGAATATCCATGGGATGTTGGATTGGCCACAGCAGCAGAATGAAGCGGCTATTCTGCTGTTATGGAGTCATTCAAAAATCATCGGAGGGTAGGTCTTCCTCTTTCCCCCCATTGCCCGAGTGCCCAACCGCTATAGAATGCACCGACATATCTGGCTGAACAGCCTGAAATGGATATCTCATTGGAATCAGACCTGCAGACCATTCTGTATGACGTCGACAAGGCAAGGCATATGGTAGCCAAATTATCAGGACCCCTCATGGAAAAGCTGAACGATGCAAAGAAATAGGGGGAGCATTTATGTATTTTGATGGAGGAACAACTGCATTAGAGATCAGCTAAATTAAATTTCAGGGCCTGCTTGTTCAACGTTCATATTTATTATCTATGGCTTCTCCTCTGAAATCCTTGATTCTTACTCAACTCCTTGTGGACTATATGAGTGAGAGATTTCGTTGGTATCGGAGTCGGGCCAATAGACCAGGCCCCTCCCCCCCTGCTATTATACCATTGAAACTTGCCGTAGAATGTGAGATTTTGGCAAGTCAGGCATCTCTTGCTTACGACAATCCAGGTTATATCCCTTTGCAAGCCTATTCATGATTGTTTCAAACTTACTCTTTGCAGTGCAGATATCATGGGATGTGTTAAGGTATACCGCAGATATCGGTGCACGACCAACAGGCTGTCAAGGATCCTGTGAAGCCAAGCTTCGGAAATGTTATCCTCCAGACACGGACAAGACATCTGGCTTTTTATTGAGTCCCTGCATTATCCACGACATTGGCAGGAGGATCATTTGCTGGAACCTCCCTGAAGTTTTATTGTTGGACCGGCACGTGAGTGTTTGGAGTGATATTTGCCCATTGCTGATCATTTGACAGGAACATATCTGGGCTGCACTATCAGTGGTTCAGCCTGCGTTTCTCGGAACCATTGGCAAAATAGATGCTCCATGGAGAATTAATCCAGAGAACTTCAAGTCAAAGGGAACATGCGAGCCCTTGCCCGGTAACCTCAATTTCTCACCCGCATGGTTTCAGCAGGCTCATCATGTGAGTCAAGTTTTGATCTACTGCATTAGATTTGTTTAATATCTGTTAGGCTCCCCAACATTGCCTAGAAATATCATCTTCCCTGAAGCCCTGGCAGGTCACACCATGTATTTCAGGGTGGATGGAAGACATGTTGGAATTGTCCATGTTGATGGGCTCTCTTCTGAGCATTATCCATCCAGAGCTGTATCAGAGATCCATGGAGGCATTGTCATATTTGGCTGACCATCCTGAACTGGTGAAGAAGGGTCAGGGGGTCCTTCCTGTGTTGAGCTTGTGGTCCTCCCCCTTTTCGGGCTATTCGCTGATAAGTAATTGTCGCACTCCTCTGCATCATGATAACTCCGCCAGGCCTGAGTGGTATGATCTGTTGGCAACTTTTGGTAGCTATACCGACAATGTATTGGAGTTTCCTGGCCTAGGCCTCACCATTGACTACCCACCAGGATCCCTAGTCGCTCTTTGTGGGAAGGTGATTCAACATGCTGTCCCAGAAGTAAAAGGGAACCAGGTTTGTATTGCCCATTATATGAAGGATGATGTTCATCAGTGACTACAGATCCCTGCCGCTGGTTGGATGACACTTGATACCACTACTCACTAGGGTTGTCCATTCATTCTTATTATATTGTGTAGCCTGCAATTTGAACTTATATTTGTGTGGTCTTCGCCACAAAATTCCCAGCTCACCACCTGGCTTTCACTATTTGAATCACTCATCAGCACAGCTTGAGACTTGATTGTCCCATGGTCCAATGATGCTGCCATATGGCCCAAGTATTCTCTTGACCAGAGCACTGCTATGGGTTAATGATTCCTGTGGTATCCAATAAGCTGACGGATTGCAGGACCAGGCCAGCACCTCACTTCACAATTCTCATCTGTGGGCTACAAACCTCACATTCTACCTGGCAGAACTCCCTCATTTTCTGGGTCAATGACGTGACGTTATCCCCTGGGTGATCTTGCCCGCCACTCAACCTCTGGCCCGACGTTCATACTTAGCCTGACATTTTCCCGGGGGTGATCTGGCCTGGCACGCGACCTCTGGTCCGACAGTTGTACCTGGCCCGATTGCTACATGGCCCGGTGCTTGACCTCTGGCCCGACGTTCTTACTTAGCCCGAGGTTGTCACCAGGGTGATCTGGCCCGGCACTTGACGTATGGCCCAACGATTGTAGCTGGCCCAATTGCTACATGGCCCGGTGCTTGACCTCCGGCCCGATGTTCTTACTTAGCCCGAGGTTGTAACCAGGGTAATCTGACCCGGCACTTGACCTCTGGCCCAACAGTTGTAGCTGGCCTGATGCTTGCTGGCACATGTCATGAAATGCCAGACAACTTTCTCTTGACTTGCGGGCTCACACAAGAAAAGGTATGATATATGATTGCCCTTCTTCCTTTTGCTTATCCTTGTTTGTTGACTCCCATATGCTTAACAACCTTTTGCCGCTGGTTTTAGGTACTTATTGATCTAGCACATCAACACTCACTCATGTAGATTCGTCTAGATTCCCTGCGCACCGGATCGAGTATGCAAACGGACGACATTCCTGCTGAAAGGTCAGGAAATCGGCATCACTAGCAGCGAATGGATTTGTTCTGATGCATCAATGTCTTGGTATGATGTCCATGCTCACCGATGCGTCGATGCAACACAATTCCATTCAACAGACCGAATCCAATCTCGGAGGCTGTTCTTCTTCAAAAACCTCTTGGTCAGGTATGTAAGATATCTTTTTGAGAAGGGTATGTTTGAGCTGACAGTAATTTTTGTGTTACCTACAGAAATTGCTCTGAGACGGGCCACGTTATTAGAGAGAGACAATCTTACCGTCCCTGGAAATCTTGACACTGTCACCAAGTTGCCCAGCTTTTCCATCTACCTTGATGCAATCATGAAGGAACTTTTCAAAGTCTGCACAGCATTGGGAGATTCATATTTACTGAGCAATACATTGCAATTTTACATATATGACAAAATGTCATGTTATCATTTGTGCTACTGCATGTGGCTTGAATAAAACTCGCACAAGCGTTAAGGTGACGGCCCATCGGGCTGCACATATGGCCCATTGCATGGACCGACTTCAGGGCACATGTAGTCCGGAGATCCATAGTTATGAAGCCATACATTGCAAGCTTATATATATGAGAAAATGTCGATTGACATATGACCCGACAGTGTTTAGCTTGCCTGACATTTCCATGTGGCCCGCCACTTGCTATCTGGCCCAACATTGACATATGAGCATATGGCCCAAGCATTGTTAGTTTGCCCGCCATTAGCATCTTATGTGGCCCCCTATTGACATATTACCATGTGGCCCGAGAATTGGTAGCTCGCCCAATGTTGCCATATGGTCCGATACTTGCCATGTGGCCCGACATGCTAGCACATGGCCCAAGAATTTTTAGCTTGCCCAACCTTGCCATGTGGCCTGACATTGCTCCCATATGCTTAACAACCTCTTGCCTCTGGTTTTAGGTGCTTATTGATCTAGCCCATCAACACTCGCTCGTCTAGATTCATCTAGATTCCCCGCGCACCTGATCGAGTATGCGAAACGGACGACATTCATGCTGAAAGGTCTAGTGTTTTAAGGTCCGGTCCAGTCCGGTTTTTTTGCCTTTTTTGGATGTAACTGCGACTGTAACCAGTTACAAAATGTCTGGATCATGGTGTAACTGTAACTGGACTGCACGTAACCGGTTAATACCGGTTACGCACTGGTATATTGACCAGTTATAACCAGTCTATTTTAGGACCAGTTGGTAACCAGTCTTAACCAGTTTTAACTGCAGTTACAACTGGTATTCTGTATACTAATATTGCCACAGCTTCAAGCTGACTAGCTTGTATTGCGCATTTATTGGGTGAGGCTTTGAGATTGCCAACCTGAGTAGGTGACCGATTCTATAGCGCAGATGGAGACGCACAATCCTTGTCTATGACACCAAGCGATCCGACTCACCTGCGAGACATTATTTACATTTCACCAGTTTTGACAAATCAACTCAACCCAATTAGTTAAACATGCATAACACGTCATAGAAGAATCTGATTGCCTTGCGTTAGAGACGGGAAACGTGCGCCCACGTCCGCACTACAGATTCGCTCTGTTGCACAAGTTGTAATTCTCAAAACCACACCCAATATATGCAACAGGATAATGGGCCAAGGTTATATTACCAAGTCATGACTATAGAAATCAGTTTGGTCATATCTCACTTATTTCTGGATGGATTTGGATGACCCAGGAACTGATATGATCCGAAATTGTCACAGAATGCTACTCATGTACGTATTTAAGACCGTGGTTTGGTCTTAGACCGGTTATAACCAGTTTTTTGTCGGTTACGATGTTTTTACACATTGCACATAACTGTAACTGTGACCATACTATAACTGGACATAACCGGACTGATAGTCCGGTTACATCGGTCACAGTCCGGTCCGGTTTCGGTCTTTTTTGCGGTTACAATGACCGGACCTTTAAACACTAGAAAGGTCAGGAAATCGGCATCACTATCAGCAAATGGTTTGTTCTGACGCATCAATGTCTAGGTATGATGTCCATCCTCATGAATGTGTCAACACGATGCAATTCCATTCAACAGACCGAAGAGACAATCTCACTGTCCCTGGAAATTTTGACACTGTCACCAAGTTGCCCAGCTTTTCCATCTACCTTGATGCGATCATGAAGGAACTTTTCCATGGCCCAGGAATTGTTAGCTCGCCCGACGTTGCCCTGTGGCCCCCCACTTGCCATCTGGCCCAACATTGACATATTAGCATATGGCCCAAGCATTGTTAGTTCGCCTGCCATTGCCATCCTATGTGGCCCCCATTGACATATTACCATGTGGCCCAAGAATTGTTAGCTCGCCTGACATTGCCATGTGGCCTGCCACTTGCCATGTGGTCCGACATTGACATATTAGCACATGGCCCGAGAAGTGTTCGCATGCCCGATGCTGCCATATGGTCCAATACTTGCCATGTGGCATGACAATGATGCATTGACATATGACCCAACAATGTTTAGCTCACCCAAAGTTGCCATCTGGCCCGACATTTGCTATCTGGCCCAACAACTGTTATCTGGCCTGACAATTGAGCATCACTGACACCACCTAGGGGGATGGGCCCATCCTATTCAATAGTAGCAATTTTCTGAGCATTGGCCCACCCATTTACATTGTCTATATCTAGCACTATGGGCCCACATTGGCTGGCCCATTCTACTGGTGCAAAATACATCATTGGCTGGTCCATGGCACATGGGCCAAATGTGCTATAGGCCCTGCTAACTAAGATGTGACTACTCACAATTAATTATCTACATAATGAAATAAGAATAATAAAATGAGAAAGAAAACAAAAAAAAAAAAACAAAAAAAACAAAAAAAGTAAAAACACCCATGAGCGGTTGCTCGTGGGTGCTGGGTCGTCATTGACGCACATGTTCCCTTCACCATCCTCATCAACATTGGTAGCACCTGCAATCCACCCTGCAAGCAGTTGCTCACAAGGCTGGGGGCAGGTGCTCGGTCATCATTGTCATTTCAGGCTCCTTTGCTTGCTGTTTCCCCTGTCATGCCCTGTCACTATCATTCCCATCCATGCCAGTGATCCACCCTGCGAGCAGAGGCTCGCAGCAGTGGGTGGCAGGCATGTGTCATTTTGAGGATGTAATGTCATTATTATCTCATTAGAATCTAATAAATGCAGTGAATTGTTAGTTAGTCTTGAAAAACACAATGAAAGGAACATAAAAAAACTTACCGAGGGCCCAAATGACGTTAGATGATGTCATTTGGGCCCATTTTGTTTGTGACATGGCACAGTCACGGCCAGGCATTTCGTTGCTGGTGGGCGTAGGAGCGGTGTGTGACAGAGGTGGCCGGCATTGGCATTGAACATTCGTGGTGGGTGGTGGGTGACTGGTGGGTGGTGTGTGACTGGTAGGCGGTGTTGGAGCTTGTGGCAATACAGTACAAATAGGTATAAACATATAAACAAAACATGTAAATGCCACGTAAATAAAAGCATATTACCATGCAAACAGGGACAAATGGTCTGTGCTAATGTTGGAGTATTTAAACAGCTCACTTTTCGCTCTTTTCATTTGGGTATGCCCCATTTTTTAAGCACAAGATATGTAAATTGTAATATAGACATATATATTTGTTATCTGTTAGCTCAGGACTGTAAGTTCGGTTGAGAACTGGTCTAGACCAGCTCTCAATGGTTCTAGTAAGTGTTGAGGAGATTGAGAACCGAGAACTGGACCACTAGAAGACCTGGTTGAACCATGACTGACAGTTCTGCAGAACTGGTTCTGATTTCAGTTCAGTTCAGTCTGGTCCTCGGTTCATGTGACTGGACCTTGAAGCACTACTGACAAGTAGTTTTATGGTACT
>QFEU01002403.1:0-12326 GCA_003316345.1 Tricholoma terreum
ATTAATTTGCTTATTTTAAGACCTTATCTAGCCTGAACCTTTCCAGCCCAAAACCCAGATGAACAGTAAAGGTGGTAGCGGGATTATCAAAGCACACAAGAAGAAGAAACTCCACAAGACTAATAACAAACAGGAAAAATCGTAAGATCTCCACTCCTTTGTGGTGGTCAGTATATAACTCATGAATTCTCTAGCCCCATGATTTTTGAGCACGAACTGGGCTCTGTCCCACCAGGGAACGCAAAAAACCTTGTCATCAGTAATGTCCGGTTGATCTACACAGCGTTACATAGCACTGCATAGTGTCATAGCATTGTAGCATGGTTCTTTAACTATGTAGCATTTCATAGCATCCTATATTGTCTATATAATCTCATATGTTCACTATGTAGTGCTATGTAGTGCTCCATAGCACTCTCGAGACTAATAAGTTCTGACCAGAAATATGATTTATCTTGATTCTCACTCAGTACAAAGACAGTTATTGAAAAAAAAACTATTCCAAAATACTAATATTACTACTTACTCTACTTGTGGTGTCTACACTAATATACGAAGTATTACATATGTTCATTAACCAAAAACAGAACACCACCCTGCGAGTGGCTGGGTGCTGGGTGGTCAGTTCCTGGAAGCCTGCCCTGTAATCGGAGGTGGGTAGGCAACACTAGTGGAGAAGGGAGGAGAGAAAGGAACTAGACTGGACTCACTACTACTAATCACGCAACAGACAGGACAACAACGTGATGATTAGAAGCGAGTATAGTAAAAGATATGAGAGTCTAGGGGGGGAACGTAATGGGGAAAAGGAAGAATGGGGATTCTACCTATGTGGCGTTTCTTATCAGTCCAAATATGAAGCATGTACAAACAAGTATCAATGGCGTTATGTAAGCCAGGCTTACACCCTCCCACTCTTAGAAAAGTGTCTGGGGTACCATCTAGAAGAAGTATGACTGGTAAATCAACAGCGCATCAACCAAAATCGACGGGTGCATTAAAAAACCCAGTGGGAAAAAGCTACTGCGTTTCCTCTGCCTTATGAGCCTTCCATCAGTCCAACGCCTTGCAATCTTCCAGTTCACGTTGAGGAAGCCACAGGTCTTCACCCTCGGAGTAGCCCGACCATCGCACCAGGTATTGGTAGCCACGACCTCTCTTTCTCTCGTCGATGATTTTCTTGATGTGGTACTCTTCCAGGCCATCTTCCGTCATGATCGGGCCTGGTTGTCCAAGTTCACGTGAAGGGAAAAGGGAGGCATCGTTCGGTATGAACCGTTTTAGTAAGGATGCATGGAAAGTCGGAAACACGTCAGGTGAGTTGGGGAGGTGTAGACTGTACGAGGAAGTTTCAGGAAACGCCTTCGTCACCGAGAAGGGCCCATCCCAGCGAGGGAAAAATTTTGCTACCCTGGATCGGTCTCCTGCCTTGTATTCATGGCGGTGGTGCAAGGTGGCAAGCATCACGTGGTCACCCATGAGGTAAGGGTCCTCATGACCACGAGTTTTGTTAGCAAAGAATGTTTGTAAAATCTTTGCATCCAGTAGGGCATCTTTTGCTTCTTCCACATCAGATTCGATTTGTGCAATCATGCTGCATGTGGCTGCCTCATCAGATGTGTCACATTCCTTGCCGCTTGGCACTAAAGGAGGCATGATGCGCGGGCTGCATCCCATATGGATCTGAAACCCTGAGAAGCCCGTTGAGGCGTTCACGGAGTTCATAATGTGGAAGCGGATGATTGGTAAGGCACGGACCCAACCTTTTTGGTTGCGTTCTACATGGAACTGTACACACTGGTTCAGCGTTTTATTTGTGCGTTCACTTGCACCATCCATTTGCAGGTGGTATGCTGTAGACATCTTCAGGTGTACACCAGTCAAGGTGTGTAGCGCTTTCCAGAATTTCGAGACAAAGAGTTTATCACGGTCGGAGATGAGTTCCAGTGGTAAATCATTTTCACAGTACCACTCATCAAAGAAGATAGAAGCCAGGCGGGCCACAGAGATGTCAGTCCTCGTGGGGATCAGACGAATGTCAGAGCCCAGTCTGTCCATCAAAGTGAGGATGCAATTGAATCCTTCATCCTCAGGCAAGGGCCCCACAAAGTCAAGACACACAGAATCACCACGTGTTTCTGGGACAGGTAGTGGATGCAGCGGTCCTTTCATTTTAGACGTGGAACTTTTGTTTTGCTGGCATTCAGGGCAAGCAGGCACATAAGCTGTTTCCAGGTCTCTATGCATATTAGGCCAGTAATATGAGTTTTTGATGTTTGCATATGTCTTATCACTCCCAAAGTGGCCCAACGAGTCATGCGCCAGGTGGAACAAGTCTTCGCGCAGGGAGCCGAATCTTGGTATGACCAGACATTCTCCCAAGTACCACAGACCATGCTCACTGCGCAATCCGGGCATGCTCGTGTCTAGTGAGGCAAGTTTTTGACAAAAGTCATCGTGCTTGTACCCTTCGCGCACATCGTTCAGGAATGACTTGTCCACAGAGATGGTCAAGATAGCATTGCATGAGTTTCACATCGAGAGCCAGCTGTCCCACCGCAAAGGGGGGTCAGCGATGTCGACATCTCTGGACACAGTTTCACAGGCATCGGTAGGCAAGCGGGACAGTGCATCTGCTACGGTATTATCTTCCCTGCGGATGTAATGAATGGACATGTCAAACTGGGAGAGGTGTTCCATCCAGCGGGCTTGTCGCCGTGACAGGTCTTTTTGTGTTTCAAAATTTTCCAATGTCCGATGGTCGGTGTACACAAGAAATTGAGATCCCAGGAGATCTGATCGCCATTTTTTTAGAGCTCTAATGATTGCCAGCATCTCTTTTTCATGAACAGGGTAATTCTTCTGTGCATCGTTGAAGCATTGAGTCAAATGCGACAGGTCAAGCTGTTTTCCAGCTCTGTCCCCAGCTTAGGACGGCACCTGTTCTCAGGTCACTCACATCACAAGTAACGAAAATTTTATTGTCTCCAGGAGCTGTATGGTCGATTACAGTCAGGCACTCGTGGCTGACCACAAGAGATTTAATTCCTTTGAATGCCAGTTGGTGTGCAGGAGACCACATGGGAAAGTTCTTCTCACATTCCTTCGCAGTCAGCAGCGTGAGGATACTGGTGTGGTCAGCGAGGTGCGGTAAGAACACAGATATGTATCGGACCAGTCCTAAAAAGCTTCGTACATTGGTTGCTGATTTAGGAATTGGCCAGTTGAGAATTTTCTCCACTTTGGAAGAGCATGCCTCAATGCCTTGTTGCGAAATGCGGTATCTAAGGAACACCAGCTCAGTCAAGTAAAATTTTGATTTTTTTGCATTGCAATACAGGTGAGCTTTCTGCAGAGCTTTCATCACCAGTTCAATTTGAGCTGTGTGCTCTTCGAGTGAGTTTGACCAAATGATAATATCATCTAAGTAAATATGGGCAAATATTCCCAGGAAAGGACGTAGAGCAGCAGTCACTCATCGCTGATGGACGGGGGGTGCGTTTCTTAGCCCTTGTGGCATGACCAGCCATTCATATAGTCCCAGTGGTGTGGTGACTGCAGTTAGGCAGATGCTTTCAGGGTCCATCTTAGTGTGGAAGAAGCTATCAGTCATGTCTAATTTGCTCCATATTTTGCCCCGACCAGCATCTGCCAAGATATCATCAACTTGTGGCAGAGGGTGCCTGTCGGTCACCATGTTGGCATTCAGCTGGCGGTAATCATTTACCCAACGAGGGAGGACCGAAGAATCGGCCTTTGGGACAAGAAATGCAGGTGATGCGTGAGCAGAGGACGAAGGACGAATATGGCCAGCATCCAAGTGTTGCTGTATCAGTGTACTCCATGCTTCCCGAAATTTTCGTGGGCAGGAGTAATTACGTGTCTCTATTGTTTTCCTGGTGTCTTTCAGATCAATTTTGCATAGTACGGTGTCTGGCATTTCGTCTACGTGGGGTATAGGTTTGAACACGTCTGTGTATTTTTCTTTTATTCAAGCATCTAGTTTTTCCAGCTCGTGCTCTGCTGCGAGCTGTTCTACACGGACTTGGATCGCAGCAATAATGTCTATGCCATTAACTGGTTCACATCGCGCATCCACTGATGTTCAGCAAGAAGCACAAACAGTTTTAAGCTCCCTAACAAGCAGCTTGCGATCAGCTTTGATTTCATTGAATATGGCTCGCAATTTAATTTTCGGTTTCGATGGTACAGGAGCTACAGGGTTCATGAGGTCAAACATGCAGGTGCTATCAATAGCGGTACGGTCATGTGCATTCACGATGATACGGTTATGGGAAAGGAAAGGAAGCCCTAATATGATAGGGTGACAGAGGCTTGGAGCTACAATGACATGGACAGTATGCGCAGAATACCAGTTGTTATGATCATGCAATTTGAGTTTGACCCAGTGGGTGAGAGAGACTTGCAACGAGCTATCAGAATTGTTGAAAAAGGCACCAGAGACGGGAAACGGACGAGGTAACAGGCGGGCAGGCAGGCAAAGGCGATCGACAAGTGCTTGGTCAATTAAAACTGGAGGAGAACCATGGTCAATTAACGCAGAAATGGGAACACGAGACATGCAAGAAGGATTGTGGCTATCAATGGCGCACTCCCATACAAGGTGGGGTAATAAGAATGGGACTTGGGTTCTCACTGAGTCATTAGAATCTCGTGACAAATCACTATCTCCCCCCATAAGGACCGAACTCTCATTGGGTGGGTATACAGAGGTGATAGGGTAAGACGACATTCCAAGTACTGATGCAATAGGCAGAGGGGGCGGCATGGTCATCGGTTGAGGAGGTGCAGAGGTAATCGCTCCAACAGAAGTAGGAAATTCGTCTCTAGGAATAGGCAGGCTCGGCAGTTTGATATGTTTTCGCGCCTCGTTGACGCTTGCCATTGAGCGTTCAACGTACCCATCACCAGTGGGAAATTCGCATGGGTGGTTCTCGGGCATGTAGAAGCCACGACACTTCTTACACCCATTGTACGTTTCAAGATACTTTCTTTCACGATCGGTGAGCTTGGGGGGGCGTGACGACGAGGATGACGTCAACACTTGTCCCCGAGGGTTGGACAAAGATATGCCACAAGAGTTGGGGGCACGACGCAGACCATCTGAGAGACCTACACTGGATCCAGAGTGTTTCAGGCTCCTAGCTGCATCTTCCGCGTCACGTTTGCATGTGGTACGATCTTCAATGAGTTTCTGATCCAGCTTCATAAGAGTATCGACGAAAGATTGTAGTCTAGCTTCTGCCTTCAAGGCATCGGAGGCAGCTTTCAGCACGCCTGTAGCCGCAGTGGCATCGGCGTCACCTGGGGTGTCGTTCTCTTTCTCAGAGTCATCATCGGAGGACTCATGGTTGTCCTTCCACCGATCAAAGGCGGCAGCAAGCTCAGGAGATATGTTGGATTTGATTTGCATACGAAGTTGTGAAGGAGAAAGGTGGAATTGCGAACCCTTGAGCAGGAGGTTGTCGCAGTGTAACGAGTTGATGAAATCGGAGAACGCAAGCTTGTTTTGCTTAGTGGAGTGAACCTTTCAAGCTAGGTCTTGCTGCCAACGCTTAGGCAACCAGCATGCACGTACCTTCACCATGAAGTCGGCAAAGGACAGCGTCGAGAGTAAGTCCTGTTGGGACTGGTACCAGTCCAAGAATAAGGGGTCTTCGAACAAATACACGATGTGGTCAACAAAGTTTTTAGCCCCAAGACCTTCTTTGTTTTGAAGGTATCCATAAGCATGATGTTTGAAACGATGTAACAATTCAGGCGTCATAGTGCCAGCCGATATCATTGGCCGTTTGCCATTATTCAGGCTCAGGATAGCGGAGGGTGTGGACAATGACATATTGGTCATTAGCGTGATAGCGTGGTAGTCGTCAGAGGATGATGACGAACATCGACGGCGTGGTGCTGCAGTAGGGGGAGGGGATGAGGCAGGAGGAGATGGAGGAAGACTCGAGAGAGTTGACGGAGTGGATATATGCGTGTCATCGGTGTTGACGGATGGAAGGAGTGGATATATGCGCGAAGCAGGGGCAGTATGTCTATTGCGTGTGTCAGACGACGGACGGTCATGTGAGGTAAGCTCAACGTGTGTTGTGTGTAGTCGTTCGTCTCCCACAGTGAGGGTGGAAGTCAGGGAATGAAGGGTGTTGTCGTCGACAACGGCAGGAGCGGATGACGGCGGTGTAAGGTTGATATTGGTGTTTGAAGCGAGAGGGCATGGCGTGTGGCCACAAGCAAGGGCACTCGAGCCGCGAGCCTTCCTCGTCCTACTGCGTGTAGCGAGGGATACAGTGAGAGACGGCGTTCGAGAAGACAGTGTTCTACTGTCGATAGGAACAGTCATTAGCGTGGTAAAACCAGAAGTTTACGGCGTTGTCATAGTCAAAAAAAAAGTGGAAGCCTGCCCCGTAATCAGAGGGGGGTAGGCAACACTAGTGGAGAAGGGAGGAGAGAAAGGAACTAGACTGGGCTCACTACTACTAATCACGCAACAGACAGGACAACAACATGATGATTAGAAGCGAGTATAGTAAAAGATACGAGAGTCTAGGGGGGGAACATAATGGGGAAAAGGAAGAATGGGGATTCTACCTACGTGGCATTTCTTATCAGTCCAAATATGAAGCATGTACAAACAAGTATCAATGGCGTTATGTAAGCCAGGCTTACAGTTCCCTCACATACACATACCACTGTGGTCCATCCTACAAGTGCTGCCTTGTGAGTATGGTGGCGGGTTTTGCGTCGCCTTGTGTCGTTCATGCTTCCCATTTTGAGGCTGCATCTGCAAATCCACCCTACGAGCAGCGGCTCATAGGCGTGGTGGGTGATGCTGTGTCGGTCCTCGTTGTGTGGTCCTGAAGCTGATGCTAGCACCCACAAATCACCCTACGAGCAGCAGCTCATAGGGCTAGAAGGAGGTGCTGGTCGAGTCCCATTATGTGGGTGTACTGGTGCTGGTGCCATTGTTGAGAGCTAGCGCCGGTGACGCACACCACAAGCACCCCACGAGGAGGAACTCACAGGTGTGGGGGTGGGTGCCAGGGTGAGCGGTATTGCATTGTGGCGAGTGTTTCCTGATTTGGGATGGGGTTAGTTGCAACATGGCACGGAATGGGTTTGAGTGCTTACCTGGCTCTCGCAGCGCCGCTACATGATCTCCTAACAATAAATGCCTCGCATCGTGTTTGGAGCGGAGGCGGGCTGTAGAGTGGGCATGGTTGTCCCACATCGGCGCGTGTCATTACAAGAGTTTATATCCTAAGAAAAGAAGACAGTTGGTTAGTCCATAAGAACAAGAACAAACAAAAAGAAGGCTTACCTAGACCCCAACCGATGGTAGCCGTCGTTTGAGCCCCCATTACAGCTGAAGCCCAGTGAAAATCAACCTGAGGCTGAGCGAGGTCAGCCAAGTAAGTCCGATTATGGATGCAATGATCGAGAAACATCGAAGTCAATATTAGTCAATACTCTCCTACACTCGCACACCCACAAAAATTCAACTTGAATCGAAATACATCGGTACATGATCTAAGCATCCATGCATATGCACCTTGTCTGCGGCTGGCAGTTCATGCAACATTCATGCAGTCATTATGTAACAACTTTAACTTGTCCATTTTCGAGTTGCGAGTTCTTCACATGGACATCTGTCATATATTCAAAAGTGCATAAGTACCATGCCCAGCCTGGACGTACCAACCTGCCATTGGTCTTGACCTTCTTGTTTTAGGAGATGCAACCTCCCGCCCTTTCTCGCAAGGCAACTCTCCCTGCAGACGATCACTCCTGGTCGCAACTGCCACGCATACTTGGCCAGCCTGCGCCAATCCCACCACGAAATGAGCCACCCTTCTACATCCCCACTGTCCACACTGGCCTGCTCCCCAGGCTTGTCGACATCCACAGAAGCAGCCTGGCCTCTTCAGCCTTGGACGTCTTGGACAATAAAGGCAGAATGCATCACGAAATTCCCCAGATTGAGCCAGTCAAGCAGGCACCCATCAAAGTGGAGGTGATTCAGCCATTTATTTTCTCGACTCAACATTCTCCAACTCACCTTTTTAGAATGAGCATGAAGCTCCATCTCACGTTTGAATTCTAGGTGGCAAGCATAAGCGCTCAAAGGAGCTGGACTCTGATCAAGAATATATGGATCCTGGGGTGTGCCAACCAACAAAAAAGAGGAGGGCTGAAGTGGTCATCTTCAACTCTGGGAGCCATCGTGGCGAGGCCATTGGTGATTGTCTCGACAATTATTTTGTCCGGGAGTCCAAACTTTTCAAGGGGAAGTATAAGAACAGTATTTTCTTTCTTTTTCTTTCTTTCTTTCTTTATTGATCGAGGACTCTTAGCTCTTATCCAGACCTCTCATCGACATCTCGCAGGGCGCAACGCTGAGCCACACCATGAAATTTCACAAGTCGTTGACACAGACACATTGGCTGTGGCATTGAAAAACTTTCGAAATTTGAAACATTGGATTGGAAAGTGTTGGAATTCTGGCTAGGTAGTGGTCATAGTACCTCTCCTTTGTCAATCTCACTACTCACATACATATACCATGACCATGTCAATTAAGCTGTCGAGGTGCATCAAGTATGGCCAAGTACAGTAGATCATTTCTGTCCAATTTTGTGGTTGAGCTAGGGACCTTCGAAAACTACCGTGCACCATGTCGAATGCGAACATCCATGGCACAATATTTCTGTGACTGTCAAAAATATTGCAAAGGCCATCTAAAGCAGGTGTCAAGGTCATCGTATCAGAGGCATGCACCGTTTTGACAGCTTGATCTTGCAAATGCGGATAGCAGATCCCCTCTTCCACTTGGCATACATGATTCTGCTGCTGCCCGAGAGCCAGCAACTGGCCCACAGAGAACACGCAAAACAAAACAGGTGCAGGGACTTGAAACGGATCACATTGTGAGTGAGCTATTGAAATTTTACGTCAGGTTCAACAACACTGACCGGTACTGACCTGAATAAGACAGGAAACCTTGTTCAGGACGTTCAACTAGATATTAGCCATGATGGGGCAGGGTGCTCATCGCAGGGACCAGGAATTCATTCCAGATGTTGGTTGTTTAGATGAGGAAACCTTGAACCAGCAACAGGTGCCGGCCCCACTGCATACCAACATCAACCTTGAGGAACTTTCCAATATTGCCCAGCTCCAAGATATCAAGACTGCCATGGAATTTATTTGGGCTCTTGAGGAAGCCTCCCTGGATGGCCCTCACAGTCACCTTGATGAGGCCACTATCATGCGTTTGTGCAATCCTCCAACGACACCCACCAACGTCAGCAATCCTGGTCTCTGTCTGGGATTAGATCTGTTTCTTGCGACTATCAACTCTTCACAGAACACTTACTCTGCCACGTGGGATGCCATACTCTGTCGTCACCTGGATGACAAGGTTCCTTCCTATAATCAGGTTAAGCGCCGCATTGCAGAAATCAGTGGAGTTGTGCCCATTGTCGATCACATGTGCTTAAATAGCTGTGTGGCATTTACAGGTCCATTCGCAAAGCTCGACAGCTGCCTGCATTGTGGAGAGTCACATTACAATTCCTTGGGAATTGCAAGGCAGTAAGTGCATACAATGCCTCTTGGCCCCCAACTACAAGCCTTGTTTCGTGACTCTCAGTCTGCCAAGAAGATTTTATACCGTCGCAGGAGGACAGAAGAGATCGTAAAGGAATTGCAACAGAATAATGGAGTTGTGGAGAGCTACAATGATTTCTTGCATGGATGAGAATATCTGGAAGCTGTCAGATCCGGGCACATCACCAAAAATGACATGGTCCTCATGTTATCAATTGATGGTGCCCAGCTCTATGCTCATAGGGCGTCGGATTGTTGGATCTACATCTGGATCATATTTGACCATGCTCCCAACACGTGCTACAACGAGAAGCATGTGCTCCCAGGCTGTATTATCCCTGGTCCCAACAACCTCAAGAATGTTGATTCCTTCCTCTTCTGTGGGTTGTACCATGTGTCTGCCTTACAGTGGGAAGGGTTGCAGATCTGGGATGCATACAGGAACATTGTATTTACCTCAAAGCCATTTTTTCTCCTTGGCACTGCAGATGGGCCAGCTATGGCTTACCTCAATGGCCTTGTCGGTCACAATGGGAAACATGGCTGTCGTCTCTACTGTTCAATCACTGGTCAACACAAACCCGGGGGAGCTCATTACTTCCCTGCACTGTTCAAACCAGACCACTACATGGTTGCTGGGTGTGACCATGGCAATATATCATATACTCAGATCCCATCCTGCTCCCCCTGCATGTATCATGACAATCTTCGGTATCTCATGGCATCTGAAAACAAAAATCAATACAAAAAGCGCCGTCTAGCGACCGGAATCTCGAAGCCAAGCATTTTTCTCGGTCTACAGCAGACACACTCACTTGGTGTTCCCAGCTGCTTTGGATCAGACATCATGCATCTACTGTCATTGAATATTCCAGACCTTCTTCTGAGTCTCTGGTGAGGGACCCTCAATTGCGATAGTGAGACAGATAACCATGCCACTTGGGATTGGGCAGTGCTTTGTGGGAACACATGGGCAAGACATGGAAAGGAAGTTGCTGCTGCAACACCATATCTGCCAGGTTCCTTTGATCATCCACCATGCAACCCCACAGAGAAGATCTCCAGCAGCTATAAGGCATGGGAATTCCTCCTATATCTTTTTGGGTTGGGACCAGGACTGTTTTACAACATCCTACCCACAAAATATTGGACGAATTTTTGCAAACTTGTCTTTAAAGTGCAGATTGTCAACCAATACAAAATCAAGGCTGCAGATCTACAGAAAGCATATGTGAAATTGCTGGAATTTGCATGCGAGTTTGAGCTTCTGTATTATCAGATCGCCTTCACTTCATGCGCCCAAGCATACATGGGGTGGCTCACTTGGCACCTGAGGTCCCCCAGCTCGGTCCCATGATCTGTTCCTCACAATGGACAATGGAACGCACCATTGGGAATCTTGGTCAGGAGATATGTCAACCATCAAACCCCTTTGCGAACCTGTCGCAACGAGGTCTGCAACAGTGTCAAATAAACGCACTGAAAGCCATGATACCCGACTTAGATCCATGTCCACCAGAAATCCCTCCAGGTGCACAAGATCTTGGTGATGGATTTGTCCTCCTCCGAGCAAAAGATAGGACATCTCGGAACATGCAGACCTGTGAGTGTAATGCACTCAGGACGTACTTGACTACCCATGAAATTCCCATTGAGAACTCCAAAGATTGGTCCCCAACAATCACTCGTTGGGCTCGGTTACGTCTACCCAATGGACAAGTCACTCAATCTGTATGGAAGGAGAAATTAAAACCCATAAACAAAGTCAGGATGGCTCGAAATATCAAAGTGGGTGAGCGCTCAAGCATTTTTCATTTTTCATTTAGCATCAAAATCTGATTGTCCCAACTTCAGTTTTATACAGAAGGAGAACTACAATTCGCAGAAGTCTATTACTACTTCCCTCTTATTCTTGGGGGAATAAATAAAACACTGGCGATGGTGTTGGTGTACTCACCCCTGGATGTAAAGCTTCTAGAAGATTCTCATTACACCTTATGGTCTTGCACATACCTGGGCGATAGCATGGTGAAGGTGATAGATGTGAAAGCAATTGCTGCAGTGATTGCAATGGTTCCTCATCAACCTTTTCCTGATGCAACGGTTGGTCGCTTTTTTGTTGTTGAAAAACCTGGACTAGATGTAGCATGGCTTGGAGGTAGCACTGAAGATATACCAGAAGAAGAATAGCTCTCAATTTTCCCCTGCCCCCACGAATGTCGTCTTTTTTTGCGCTTTCTATTAATATCCTTTGTCTTCGATATGTCATCACATGCACATGCCTTGAGCTTGTTTGACAACAAACATACGTTCAACTCCAGTATCGATAGACGCTCACTCGTTATCGATTTGTCCAGATCTTCACAATGATTCCATGGGCAGAGGACCTGCTGGATAGCTCCTGTTACAGTGATATATACTCATCAATTGACCAATCCCCCACTTGTTTGCCCCTCCATTCTCCAACTTCACATTCGTCTATCCATTCTCGTTCGTCTATGGCTTCCAAGAATTCCAAGTCCAAACGCAAGTCACGCAAACAACCATCTCCCAGCAGCCTTTCCAACCTCGCATACATTCCACCGACCCAATACACTCCCCAGGTTTTCACTCTTGACAGTGACAACAATCATGCCAATCACCAGGATTCTCAGCATAATTTCCCTGGCCCCAACCCCCCTATTCAAGTCACCAGC
>QFEU01002408.1:0-22702 GCA_003316345.1 Tricholoma terreum
ACAAGGGGACAGGACAATGAGGGGACAGGACAACAAGGGGACAGGGACAATAAGTGGAGACAACGGGACAAGGGGACAACAAACAGGGACAGGAACCAGGACAAATGCCAATAGAAAGGGCATGACAACGACTCGGAGGACAAAGGGACCCAGCACCCAGCACCTGCCCCCACCGCTGCGAGCAACTGCTCACAGGCAGGGTGGCCAGCGGGTGCTATGACGACAAGGATACCCCAACCACCACCATGACAAACCAGGGGGATACGATGGGAATGATGGCAAGAGATGACAATGACCACAAGGATGGTGAGGAGGACAACGGCAGGACCTGAGACAACAATGAGGGGACGAACCCCATGCACAACAGCAAACAAGCGACAGTAGGGGAACAGCCAACAGGGATGGCCAATGAGCCACGAGGAGGAAGCCCCATGACCACCGCTACAAGCCCCTGCTCATGGGGTGGATCGAGGGTGCTGGACAACAAGACAATGCAAGGATGGTGAGGACGGAACGAGTGAGGGGACAACAACGGCAGGGGCAAGGGGATGGGAATAGGGGCAAGGGTGAAGGTGAGGAGAAAGGGCCCGCGGGAAGCGAGAACAACAAATGCAGTGGGGACAGGAGGATGGTGATGACAATGCAGGCCCACACCCTTAACCCCCCCTCCTCTCGCATCCTTTGTGAGAGGGGTAGTTGAGTTTTATTTTTTTTGTTTACAATGTAATTTGTAAATAGACAATAAATATACATTTTAATGTTACTAAAGTAAGCTTCTCTGGCTCAGTTGGATAATTGTGTGTTGGTTGTTGCTTAATAATCATGAGGTTGCAAGTTCAATCCTTGCCTGTGACAAAACCTTTATGGTACCTTTGTCAAACATTTCACTAAGTTCATTCAAGCTTGAATGCCACTCGGACTCTGCTCAGACTAGGCCGGAAAAGCAAAGAACTGACACAGATGATAGCTAAAAAAAATGGACAAGGAGTCCACACAGAGTCCTCACAGAGTCCATGTGGAGTCTTATGGAGTCCATATGGAGTCCTTATAGTGGTATTTGACATAATGTTGTCCTACAAGGAGTCCACATGGAGTCCATACAGAGTCCACATGGAATAGGTGGAGTCCTATAGGATTAGGGAGTGATAAGTACTGTAAGACAGTTCTCATATTTTTTCTTGTTTATATCGAGTCAAAATGGGAAATTTCGGTTATCATCTCATACCCTATGGTTCCTATTATTACTCTCACACTGACAGTACTGACATCCAATAAAGGAAGGTTAAACATTTAGTTTATGTTTGATACACTACAACATAGGAGTAGTAGTAGTAGTAGTAGTAGTAGTAGTAGTAGTAGATACATAAGTGCTAAGAAACAAATTAACAACATTACTATTAAACAAACATGTCCTTGAGGCACCTGTCATAGTGGGTGCCTCTCTGTCCTCACCCTCATGTTGTCTATTTCACTATCCTCATCCTCGTGCCTGTAGTCTGGCCCTTCCTATTCCCATGTCCCTGTCTCACTCTAGATTATTGTAGAAACATTTGTACTTAGTATGTAAGTCCTCAAATTAGGTGGGGTTGCTTCAGTTTTAATATCAACTAAAGTCCAACTAAGGGCCTACCCAAGCTCAGGAAGCTTTAACTCCTTCCCTCTCTCTCTCTATCCTCACCATGCATCTCACATCAGAAACCCAACACATTTCCATGCATCTGTCTGACTCTTCAAATCAGGGACACCCAGAGTCAAGGAGAAAGGTGCAACTTCTTATAAGTTGAAGCTGAGTCCTGTTTGTGTAATCCCTTGGAAGACCCACATGTTTCTGATGGATTTCTGCCCCTTGAGAATACAACATTGACATGTCTGGAATTGATGAGCTGATTCTGCACTGTGCATGGCTGTGTTATTGCCAGTGGCTGTATCAGTGATAAGGGTGGTTGTGTCAGCAATGTGTGTGGCTGTGTCAGCACCATGGTAGTGCGTCGGCATGTGTAGGTGAGTTAACTTGTCATAATGCCATAAGTCTGTGGGGGTTGGCTTACAACAATAGTGTTTACAAAATCAATTTACATGCACATTCACTAAATGTATCAAAGTATAGTTGCCTTTGATAGAACATGTCAGTATATCAGAATTTGGGAATATCATACTACAGTCATACAACCTCTTCCTTGAGTCCAACACTTTCAACTTTGAGATCCCCTGCCTCCTTCCACTGTCCCTGATATTTGTACATAGATGCAAGGTTGGCCATGCTTGTTAGTGTGTCAGAATGTGCTGCCCCAAGCAGCCTCTTTCTTGTGTCCATCACTTCAACTTCTAGCCCCTCTGCCTCCTTCCACCATCCCTGATTCCTGTATGTAGATGCAAGATTGGCCATGCTTGTCAGTGTGTCAGGATGTTCTGCCCCAAGCAGCCTCTTTCTTGTCTCCATCACTTGGACTTCTAGCCCCTCTGCCTCCTTCCACCACCCCTGATTCCTGTATGTAGATGCAAGGTTGGCCATGCCTGTCAGTGTGTCAGGATGTTCTGCCCCAAGCAGCCTCAAACTTGTCTCCATCACTTGGACTTCCAGCCACTCTGCCTCCTTCCACCATCCCTGATTCCTGTATGTAGATGCAAGGTTAGACATGCTTGTCAGTGTGTCAGGATGTTCTGCCCCAAGCAGCCTCTTTCTTGTCTCCATCACTTGGACATCTAGCCTCTCTGCCTCCTTCCACTGTCCCTGATTCCAGTATGTAGATGCAAGGTTTGCCATACTTGTCAGTATGTCAGGATGTTCCGCCCCAAGCAGCCTCTTTCTTGTCTCCATCACTTGGACATCTAACCCCTCTGCATCCTTCCACCGTCCCTGATTCCAGTATGTAGATGCAAGGTTGGCCATGCTTGTTAGTGTGTCAGGATGTTCTGCCCCCAGCAGCCTCTTTCTTGCCTCCATCACTTGGACTTCTAGTCCCTCTGCCTCCTTCCACCATCCCTGATTCCAGTATGTAAATGCAAGATTGGCCATGCTTGTTAGTGTGTCAGGATGTTCTGCCCCAAGCAGCCTCAAACTTGCCTCCATCACTTGGACTTCTAGCCTCTCTGCCTCCTTCCACCTTCCCTGATTCCTGTATGTAGATGCAAGGTTGGCAATGCCTGTTAGTGTGTCAGGATGTTCTGCCCCGAGCAGCCTCAAACTTGTCTCCATTACTTGGACTTCTAGCCTTTCTGCCTCCTTCCACCTTCCCTGATTCCGGTATGTAGATGCAAGGTTGGCCATGCCCGTCAGTGTGTCAGGATGTTCTGCCCCAAGCAGCCTCTTTCTTGTCTCCATCACTTGGACTTCTAGCCCCTCTGCCTCCTTCCACCATCCCTGATTCCTGTATGTAGATGCAAGGTTGGCCATGCTTGTCAGTGTGTCAGGATGTTCTGCCCCAAGCAGCCTCTTTCTTGTCTCCATCACTTGGACTTCTAGCCCCTCTGCCTCCTTCCACCACCCCTGATTCCTGTATGTAGATGCAAGGTTGGCCATGCCTGTCAGTGTGTCAGGATGTTCTGCCCCAAGCAGCCTCAAACTTGTCTCCATCACTTGGACTTCCAGCCCCTCTGCCTCCTTCCACCGTCCCTGATTCTGGTATATAGATCCAAGGTTGGCCATGCTTGTCAGTGTGTCAGGATGTTCTGCCCCAAGCAGCCTCTTTCTTGTCTCCTTCACTTGGACTTCCAGCCACTCTGCCTCCTTCCACCATCCCTGATTCCTGTATGTAGATGCAAGATTAGACATGCTTGTCAGTGTGTCAGGATGTTCTGCCCCAAGCAGCCTCTTTCTTGTCTCCATCACTTGGACATCTAGCCTCTCTGCCTCCTTCCATCGTCCCTGATTCCGGTATGTAGATGCAAGGTTGGCCATGCTTGTTAGTGTGTCAGGATGTTCTGCCCCAAGCAGCCTCAAACTTGTCTCCATCACTTGGACTTCTAGTCCCTCTGCCTCCTTCCACCGTCCCTGATTCCGGTATGTAGATGCAAGATTGGCCATGCTTGTCAGTGTGTCAGGATGTTCTGCCCCAAGCAGCCTCAAACTTGTCTCCCTTACTTGGCCAAATAGCTTCTCTGCCTCCTTCCAATACCCTCCCTCAAAGTAGACTAATCCAAATTTTGTCCCTTGTTGATTATCATAGGCTCTTTCTATTCCAGCAATGGATCGGGAGTGTTGGTTGGCCTTCACATGAGCAATGAGTGTTCGCCGGAATGTATAATCTTTGTTAAGAAATTCAAGCTTGATTGACCAGGATAATAATCCACTTGCACAGCAAGCTATGATTTCAGCATCTTGTTTTGGTATCCTGTCTCGACTCCAGGAATGCACCATATGATGGATGGAGTATACATTGTTCATTTTACTTTTTTTCATCAGTGAAAATGACTGCAATAACTGAATTCCCTCTCTGAATGCAACCTTATTCCAAACACCATTGGCATCCAACTTAAGCAGTTGCTGCATCAAATCAGACTTCCCCTTCACTAGCACATTATCCACAGTCATATGTGAGTTTCTGCTGGCCTGGTCTGAGCCTTCTGCAGCACGGAACAGTATTTCTTCTGTGATCCCTTCACAATGAAAGAAAGAAAATATCTGCAGAAGAAAGATGGCCATTGCAGCAGCTTTCTCCTTAGCTGTGTGGGTTTGTCTAGCAGCTCTGGCCTGTATTTCATTAAATGATACATCCCAGGTCCCATATACTGCCAGATCATAGTTGGAGGCCCCTTTGAACATGGGATCATCTAGCAACCGCTGATGGTGCTGATGATACATTTGCAGATACTCCCCAATCTGACAAAAATCACTAGCAATAGCAGCACCAGCTTGGTCGACAGCAAGAGGAAGAAAGCAAAGCTCCTTTACTATTTCCTCTGAAGCTTTCCTCAAGTCTGTATCAGACGAATTGAGAAATGCAGCCTTCAAAAGCAATGAGATAGCACTCTCTTTCTCCAGTGCAATAATCTCAGCAAAAGCATCAGGACAGATGCGCCGCATATTTGGATTCCGGCTTGTAATCAAGATGTTCCCATAATTTCCAGCTGGCAAGTACTTGTTTACCATGCCAGGCTCATGATCAGCATTGTCAAACACAAGTAACCACTCATGTTTGATGGCAGAGAGCCACTGAAGAGATGACTCTGTAGACCATCCAGCTCCAGAAGATGGAGTGACAGAGTTATTGACAACTGCTTGAAAACTTCCTTTGATGGTCTCATGGCTGGTTGTGTCAATCCAGAATATTTTCCAGAACCTGGCAAGGTTGTAAAGCTGAGCATGGTAAATTATTAATTCTAACATACCTTTCTGAAAATTCCTCAAGAAATTTCAGACAAATCTGTGTTTTTCCAACACCTCCAATCCCATAGAGAACAAAGGCTCTCCGTCTCCTTTCACCATTAGGTCGCACATGAAAATACTCCTGCAGCCTTCGCAAATGCTCCTCACAGCCCACAAAGTTTGGACTAGATGAAGGCATTAACTTGTAAACTGGCTTTGGAGGTAGTAAAAGTGACACATTGTCTTGGTCTATAGGTAGTCAGATACAGGCACATAAAGACAAAAAACACTTACATATTGTCTGGATGACAACATCATGACCAGCTCCTGTGTCACAATAAGCTTCTTAGTCTTTTGACTAGAAATAGAAATGAACAAACGAATGCTGTTGTGTTCCCAATTTTGAACAATACCACTGGCCTTGGCCAAGCTTCAGGTTATTTCCAAGTAACACCAATGAAAAGATAAGGATATACATACTGTGTGCTCAGATTGTGAGCCATTCATTGCAGCTGTGTGTGTGGAAAGGGTGGCCTGGGCAGGTTTGGCAGATTGTGACTGGTTCAGGTTGGTGATGATGGTCAATCACATGCCAATTTTGAATTGACAAGCTTACAGTGGCAAGTTGTTGATCATCAGCCTGAGTGAGGCCTGTCTGGTCAGGCTTGGCAGGTTGTGACAGCTTGAAGTGGTCGGGCATGGCAGTTGTGGTGGTTCCACTGGCTCGGTCAGTCAGACGGACGAGTGCAAGGTCGTTTGATGCCTCATTTGTGGAGATGTTGGCAGACTGGGGATTGGGTGAAGACGATCGACCGATGGATCGAAATTTCTCCTTGACTTTCTTGCCACGATCTTTGATACGTTTCAGCATTGGATGTCGATTCAGTCAGACTATACGATGTACGAAGATGGTCGCAATGATGGTTATCGATGAGAGTTGGTGATTATGTAAAGTCCTTGTTCCTACTAGTGTGGCACGGTAATCATGTTCAATCTACCGTGACTGACTCCGAAGTGCTTGCCGAGCCATTTGGATTCTGGTGGCTAGTGTATGCCGTGCTCGTCAGGGCTGGAGTTCCAGAACTATAGCGTCGGTTCTTTCACTTACTAAAAGTTGACGTCTGAACTCCGAGTCCCAGTGGAACTTGCGTCGAGCGAGCTACGGTGTGCATCTACTCAAATTCATCTAGGCGGAGACAATTGACCCATATTATCTTAGCGATACATTCGACTATCATAGATCCTCCCTTTGGCGGCTCTCCTGCATTCCTTGAGAAGCCCAGCGGCGACAAGACGGCAGTGTGGATCGTGTTGTCCTTTGATGTCTTTTGATGCCCTCAGCTGGCTGGTAGCTTGCCAACTTGATTGATAGGCTCGCCTTGCTTCCTTCGACATAACTCGTCGTCCCACCCCAGTTCGCATCCTAGCTGGCTCTTTGGACAGATCCAATTCCACACCAGCATCTCCCACAACCAATCCTTATCTGTCCGTCCTGACTCGCCCACTCTATGTGCCCCCCCACCCACTCCCATGTACCATCATCTCAATCAGTATTCCGGTCAGTATGTAGTTTTACTTTGGCATCTACCTTCGCAAGTTAATTTGTTGCGCGTGTGACCCTAGATTCGAAATTGGCGAGCACTGCTGAGATTGTGTACGATCCTGAACCGATTTAAAAACGGTTCGAGTGTAGACTCTGGGCCTTGCGCTGTGAGGGGGAGAAGAAGAGCATGTGTTGGTAATACTAGTATCTAAGGCAACCCTACTCGCTCAGCTTCGTCGCACTTTCGTCGTCCTCTATTGCCATACATGCATTGCCCACCCGTCACATCTCGCCGACTGCCGCAACTCCCACCGCATATGCACGCACTGGTTCCGGATCTCGCGGATGAGCAGCAGTCGGATAGAGAGGCACTAACCCCAGCAACAACACGAAGAGAACATCTGAGTTTTTGACTCGTAGGTCATATATCATATTTACTCTACCGATCAACTAACCACCGCCACCACATGCCACCAGTGACAATGCCCACGTCCAGTCCTTCCGCCATCTGTCAAGTCCATCCCGACGCCGATTTTAAGCCCTGCCTCAGGCCCGTTTTGTAACACCCCCGCCTCCGCCCTTCAGTACCAATCCGGGGTACAATCCACTGCTCGGCAAGCCACGCCCCGATACTATGACTGTATACTTGAGGTCCTTCCAACTCTCGAACTTCATTTTCAATGGTGTGACATATTTTGTACAGTAACTACCATGTCCTCTTTGTGATCGATGATCCTGGTTCTGTGCGTAGTTCATAACTCAACCTGCGTCGGTCCTCGTTTTCGTCGTCTCGATTAGATGGATCAGGGACAGAGGGGCTTAGACTTCTGATGCACTTAGGTTGACATGCGGCCCATGAACTCTCTTGAATATCATGGGTAAAGGTCATTTGACCTGTCTTTCTCTCGGTTTCTACATATGCCTTAACCAAGGCGCAAATACCGTCCTCTCGATATTCCACTGGGTTCACGGTAGAAACACGTCGAGTCCAAAAAGAAACACTCAGTTCTGTCTTCTGTAGGTCCCCCCTGCGCTCGACAAAGTGCTCATCGATTATATGACCAAAGTCGATGACGCCGTAGGCACACCAGAATATCACAATCTCAAGCCTGACGTCCTCGCAGACGGTGCCCCAAGTACGTGTCCTCTTACTCTTGCCATCTCAACGTGAGTCTAGATGCAAATATACAGCCGATGAGTCAAGGTTCTAGTTGGTGGCCCGGATGAAGGCGGCTAATCACCATCCAAACTCTGGCAATATGAATTATCCAGATAGGCAACGATAAAGGTGCGATAGATGTGGTGTTGGTGTATGTAATACGTTTCTCTTCATGCATACTCTGACTCTGACAATTGTTGGCAGAACATCGTTGATAATGTTCCCCACGATGGGGCTGACGTTGAACGAATTGTTCTAGACGGACTTCATCGTAATGTTCATGCACTCATGCAGCAACAAGCAGGAAGGTCATCATCTAGATCATCTTTTCTCAATTGCGGGTTGCGTTTTGTACTGCCAGTTTCGACTTTGTCCCTTACTTTATCGGGTCCAAGCACCAAGCCACAGGGAGGAGTGATCGTCTCATCGTACTCATGAATGATTCGCTACATTCATGTCGTATCAATGCCAATCTATGATACTCGAATGGAGTACCCAGGTTGTTTGGATTACGCGCAAGATCTGAATAAAATTTTGAGCTGTTCGTCTCATCATTGGTCCACCATGCCTTCCCGCAGCTTGCGTTCGGCCCGCTCATATCACTAAAATTACTGGACACACGGCCATATTATCGACAGCCCAGATGACAGTAGCATACTTACACTGTCATGACTCCTTTCTACGATTGGAGCAACCATGCCCCACTGCTGCTCTCATGATCGCAACCTCGGGCTCCGCGAGAATATGGGGCTCTGGTGCCATGTCTGGGACATTGTCTGATTTTTGGCAAAAGAATCAAAAAAGGGTTCAGGCCTGTAAGGCCTGAACCTACTACCATAGCACATCTTGATTGTGGATAGTTGATTTTTTATTGAATTTATGGTCAATTTCATATAAAATTCCATATGAATTAAAGCATGCTCTATCTACTAGTAAATCAGAAGTGGAAAGCTTTTCCAAAAAAAGCTGCACAGCAGGACACAACTTATTAAACACCCCTACAAAGATTTGGTGGGGAAGGGCTCTAGTAAACATGATATTTCCCAGGTGTATATATTTGCATTTTGATTGGTTTCAAATCAGGTTGGTTTAGTGACTTTTTCAAGATTACTATGAAATAACATGGGAAATGTAGATTTGATGTTCTCAGACCAGCAAATAGCAGCCCCAGCTTTTTTCATACCCAGGCTGCTGAAATACTTGTGGAGTTTTAACAATATTACTTGAAATGTCATTATTACATACTGTAGGATTGCCTACAATCCTGCTTCCATGCCAGTGGGTGACCTTCTGCTCACCCTTCCAAAGCCTGCTTACCTGCACACTTGCTCATGCATATGGATACTTGCACACCTGGCATCTACCTGCTCTGGCACCCTGTTTCACTGATCCATTCCTCTCTATATGTATGCTTATCTCCTTCCTTTAACATGTTTGCCATCCACAATGCATTCCCACTTGTTGTTATTGCTGCTGCTCACCCCATGCAGTTATAGGCTGCCTCTACTGTTGGTAATGGCTGGTGTTGCTGTAGATGGAAGTTGACTTAATCATATTTCACATTTAATCATGTAGAATGGACCATGGAAGGACCTGCAACAGCAGCACCTAGTTTGCTCCATTCCCAATGCATCTATGCTAGAGCCTGTACCTGTTATCTACTGTAACATCTGAAGTTGCTGTGACCAGAAGTCAACTTAATCATATTTCATGTTTATTGGATGTAGTATTGGGAGTTATGACTTGTGTAAGGGACCAAAGATGTAGCTAGGAAGGAGGCACACATCTTCAGTCTGCAACATGAGGCAATCCAATGGCATTTTGCATATTATTCATGTCTGGTCAATTGACTTGACCAAATTGACCAAACATGAATAACATGCAAGGACACCATTGGATTGTCCCATACCACAGGCCAAGGTTGTGTGCCCCCTTCCTGGCTACATTTTTGGTCCCTCGGGGAGTCATATGTCCAGGTAAGAATAGACGTAAAAGGTCACTGTAGGCATGAGAAGGACACCTCGGCGTAGCTGGTAGTCTTGTGCTTCAAGATTCTTTGGAGAGTATGCACGGTAGGAACGAATGCCCAGTCGCCATGGTTGTACAATAGATGCCAATCGGCGCGTACTGCAAGAAAATAAGGTTGGGCAACCTGTAACGAAGGGGAAGAAAATACAGGTAACTATGTTCTTCGTCGAGTCTAGATTCAAAGGGGTTGTATCCCACATCATCTCGATCCTGCTGACCTAAGATTTCGAGTAATTGACCATATGTAAGAAAAGATATAAAACAAGGACAGACCAGTGTCATCGAAGTTTTGCGGGCAACTATATGGGCTGCCTGTTGCAATGCAATGGGGATCTTCTCAGACGTGATAAGGCACCGTCCGGAATCCAATGCGTGAAGCCTTTGTTTCGTTGTGGTCGTGATGGAAGAATATGTCCGCACTCGTCTGGCGGGAGTGCTCGGCACGCGTTTCGCCTTAGGTTGGGACTGAGGCGGCGGAATGGATGGCGCTGGAGGATCTTTCTGTTGCGAAGTAGAAGCAGCGGCGGGGAATGCTACGCGCTTTTTGCCCATGGTGTAATGGGGTTAACATAGGTCACATGTCAGTGATTTAGATGTACATGTCTTAGCAGGCGGCCTGTCACTATAAGGCAATTTATCCTGGCCTAACCCTGGCAAATTAGCGCTAACTGGGGCACCGAAAAGGGCCTTAGAAAGTAACGAAATATGCCAGACACATGAATAACATCCGGGATATATCTCCTTCCTTCGATAGACATAACCAGTGTAACAGCGCCCCGAGCGACTTTGTGCTGAACCCGGGTGACACGGATGATGCATACATGGCTGAATAATATTTCACTGATATGAAACGCAAATTAAAACAGGGTGGTAGCCGTCGTAAGTCGACGTACCGTTCATACAGCGCCCCAGCCCGTATCCCCAAAATTGTGTATTACACTGTCCTTGAGTGCCTAGATATATTTGCCCTCAATGCGGGAACCAGTAATTAGGTTTCCACTGCCATAGAAACTGGAATGGATTCAATCAGAAGCCATCGGTTCTGTGGGTTAGATTTTTTTTAAAAACACTTGAAGCGTAAGTGGCTAAACTAACCTTGAACCGCACCATCTTGTATTAAGTTAGCAGCAGAGCAAGTTGGAAGAATGAAGCTATGGCTTGGAAAGCTTGCGGGGTCAGTGGAAGAACGGCCTGCCTTGTACCTGAGCACGGACTCAGAAAGTCGTTCAGTGCTGACAATTGGACAGATTGTTGATGTGACTCGGAGTCTCGGACTCAATTTGGGACCGCACTGACTATGTGTACAAAGATATAAGTACCATGGCAAGTTTTCCGACTTATATCCACTCCCATGACTTCTCCAACCATCGAGTTATTAGCGCCCGACCACCCAATCAAGTCTATCACCGTCTTCAAGTCGTCCAAGGCTAAAGTTGTTCGCACTTTCGAGGTGGAGATTAAGGTTATTTTCCGTAGATATGCTCGTTATTGTTGTGTTCCTCAACAACTGCATTGCATTTTAGGCTGGACGAACGAAAATTCACGTAGCCAAGCTCCCCAGCTCGCTTGATACTAACTATGTTCGGTTCTCCACTAGTTCTAACGATGTCCAGGTTGGCGCCGTGAGCGATGTGTCAATGACAAAGGAATACAACGACTCCATTCGAGAGCTCAAAGTTCGAAAGTCCGCGCTAGAGAGCGAGAAGAACTTACGGGAGGACGAAGCGGATCTGCTGGCCAGCTATGCGAGGACATTGAGTGGCGAACACATTCAACCAGAGCGAGTCTCCACATTTTTGGACGGCTTTGTTGAGAGAGGAAGGAAAAATCTAGGGGCTGTGCGTTGAGCTTCATCATAATTGTCTACTCATGCTTATGACTGAAACGTTTTGCAGGTTACGACGCTCACTGAAGAAATTCTCGCTATCGAGCGCTCTATCCAAGAAGAGACGGATAGGTCCTTGACTAGGAAGGGTGACGCCAGAGCACATGTCTCTCTCGTGCTCGCGTGCAAAGAGCCTCAGCTCGTCGTGTTGAACATGACCTACAGTACGTAACCTACTATATCCCTGCCGCCCTTACTTATAATCTTCCCTAGTCGTCTCGGACATCCAATGGAGGCCACATTATGAATTATATGCCACTACCCCGAAATCATCAACCTCGACCCCCACAAATCCTCCCAAACTCCCTTCTGTAACCCTCTACTACCGTGCCTCCATCGCACAAAGAACTGGCGAAGACTGGTCCGGTGCTTCCCTCACTTTAAGTACCAGCTCCCCATTTCCCACTCCTTCCCTCTTCGTTCCTCCCCAACCACAATGGCAGGGGCATGCGGGCGTTCCCCGTCTTACACCCGTGAAACTCTCCTCTGCGTCCGCGGCTTCTGCTCCTTTCCCCGCACCTCAGGTATTTTCCCCGAAGACTCTTTCTGGTACTACAGGTAACTCATCTGCACCTACGCCTCAGATCGCAACCACGCACAGCGGGGGCTTGTTTGGGCATGTACCCGCATCTGCGAACGCGAATGTGAGCACCACAACGACCACAACGGGACAGCAGCAGCAGTCTACATTTGGTCAGCCCTCCATCTTTCAGAGTGCATTTGGCAGTAGCAATCCCGGTGGCGGTAATGGTGCTACTGGTACCTTCTCTGCTTTCGGGAACTCGAATACAGGATCGGCATTTGGGTCCAACTCTGCGTTTGGTAGCACCCAGCCAGCACAAGCGTCTTCTACCTTTGGCGGCACGCAACCGCAACTGCAACCGCAGTCCCGGTTCGGGGCGGGATCCCCGCTTGGACAGCCTACGACGAGCAATGTCGTCGCGCCTGCGTTTGGACAGCCTGCACACTCGTCTTCTACGCTTGGTTCTGGTGCATTTGGTCAGCAGCCCAATTCATCGTCAGGGGGAGGATTACCTTCTGGTAGTTCGAATTCTAATGCACAACCGAGCTCAGGGTCAGGGTCAGGACCTGCGTTTGGGCAGCCGTCTGGTTTTGGGGCGTTCGGTGGTGGGACGACCACCACACAGCAACAGAATGCATTCGGTTCGGCGTCTCCTGCATTCCCGTTTGGTGGAGCTGCGTCCGGCGCATCAGCGTTTGGCGTTGGTACCGGGACGGCCAACACACGCCAAGATCAGCCGCAGAATGCATTCGGCTCAACGGCTCCTGCAACCCCGTTTGGCGGATCGACTCCCGGGGACGGTGTTACAGGAACTGCCAATGTACACTCCCAACAGCAGCAACAGCAACAGCAAACTTCACAAACGGTCCCCGCTGCAATAAATATATCAAGTTCTCTCTTCGAGGGTCTGTTCGGGGGTGCTGCCGGGACGCAGCAGCAGCAGCAAGGTGTTCAATCGGGGGGATTATTTGGCACCGCGACGAACGCACGGTATTCTAATTTTGGAGGCGGATCGCTGTTTGGACCTACTGTCCAGCAACAGCAAAGTTCAGGTGTGTTCAGTGCATTTCCACCGCATGATAATTTGTTGTTTAGCCATTTTCTAGTCGACACCCTGACGACGATGATAAAACACGAGACTTCACTGGCGACCTCGTATACAGTTGAGGTGGGGGACATATCAAGCGATGGCGTAGAACATCAGGTCACTATTGCGGCCATACCGTTGGAGGTAAGACTGCTCGACCGGGTGTGCGTTCCTCGGCTTGGAGGTCAAGTTTGGCTGCAGGTGGGTTTGACCTCTGTGTTTTGGATCTTTGAACAACTACTGATCGATTTCGGTTGGATACTTTTAGTGCCAAGTGAAGAATACGAGCGAACGTAAGCTCCTTGCTGGTCCGATGACCGTTATTGCGGATGACAATTATGCTGCAAGGATCTCCATTGGTGTAAGTGTTTTTTCATCTCCATTCCTGTTCTACCGGTTCTCATATTGCCCACCAGGATATCTCCCCAGGCGACACGTTCACTTGTCTACTAGGAGATGACCCCGATGTGCATCTTTCCTACACGCTCACATCGCACGTCGCGCCAGCGTCGAATGCCCCGCAAAGCCGATTCGCCGCGATGCTGTCCAAGACTATGTTCACTTCCAAAGTTGTGTTGTGGAATAAACACGAGTGGGCAATCAAAGATGTGGTGGTGAAGGAAATTGTCCCTGTGTACCAGCAGAACTCGACCTCATTGTTTGGACCCATTAATCAAGAACAGAAAGTGGTGTTACGGAAGCCGGAAGGTCTGGCGGATGTGCTTGAGGGGATTGAAGTCGAGGTTAGGGCAGAGGTTTTCCATTCCCAGGAGAAGAAACAGATGGACCTAAATGTGAAGATTGAGGAGAGCGAGAGAGATTATGTGGAGGTTGATGAAAGGGGGAAAGAACCTGGAGAAAAGGGTAAAAAGAAAGAGAAAGAGAAGCAGCTGAAGCGGGTGAAAGTTAAGTGGGAGGAGTCTTTTAATGGGATGGGAGGCGAGAAAGAGGGACGGTTTGAATGGAAATGTGACGTTGGAGCAGGAGAAAAGGTTGTGCTGGAGGCACAATGGGAGACCAGTGGAACACCATATGTCCGGTGGATCGAGGTTCCTGCTTGAACCAAGTTGTGTTTTTTTGTACCTCTCAGGTTGTGTTTGGTTTTAGGCTGTGGGCTTCATGTCATTCATCTCTTATCCTATACCCCACGTATCCATCGTCGCTATCGCCCACCACTGTATTTCATTCTGCAGACGATGCTAAGCGTACATTTAAATTCCACTACATTCTATCACACAACGCTGTCGCTCCTGATTGCCCACTGTCCAAGGTCACGCTTGACGAGTCCCTCAGGTTTGGGAAGAATGTCCTAAAACTCATTTCGTAAGGTTTTCAAGAACGGAGCAGAAGAATGAAAGCAACCAACATGGTCAAAGATACCAGTTGATATTGCGAGTGTTACACATTACGTTGGGGGAGTCCTATTACACATTCATATCACAATCAGGCTTTGTAAAAACTGGAAAGAGCAGCGAGAAGCACGTACGACAACAGCGCCGACGTGGCTGTCAATCGGTGCAGCTGATAAGAGGAGATCTGTGCCGGGGGAGAATGGTAAGAAACGAACACCGTAAAAATGACATAAGTACACACACATGCTTGTTCTCGCGCTGCAAAGATCGTAGTATGTTAGCAAAGTACGACGGTGAAGTAGGGGAAAAGGTTTGGCATACTGTAGCCGAACTGTAGACGAGGAAAGCATCAGTAATAGTAAACGAGATAGTACGAGAGAACTAGGACCTTTTGTAAATAGGCAATCGCGTTCAACGTATGCAACCGTCCTAGATGCCAAATCGAGAAGCTGACATGCATGGGTACATACGGATATCAACGCCGATTCCTTCGAAGATAATCTACGTAAGGAAGAGAATCTGGTCGAGAGAACTGACAGAAGATTGTGTATACGTACCTTGGATGAACGCAGAGGGGCGATGGGCGATGGCTTGACACGTTATCATTAGCTTTCCAGTAGTGTATGTAGCGGAGGAAGCGGTATACCATGAAGCTAGGCTGTTTGAGCGCGAATTTCTCTATCTCTCCTTTGGCGATGCTGGCACTGAATGTAATAATCCCGACCTGGATGAAAACGGTATTTAGGAATGCTTGGGAAATGAGAATGGGCTGATTGTCTAACCATTTCAATGGCACCGCAGAACAACACCCCTCATTTTAGTGGGTGACTAGTTCTGAGTTGAGATAAACCTGAAGTTCGACATCTACCCCGCCCTCAAGTTGAACACGACGTACGTGCATTTTCTGCAATTTCGTTGCTTTCTGAATGACGTCGGAATAAAACTTCTTCCTATTGTCGTTATGGCCTGACTTTTTATGGCTCTTATTCATAGAAGTTCTGGATTTAGCCGCCATTTCGTCATAGCTCTTTGAATCAAAGATTCGTAGCACAGTATTTGTGTGGGCGAACAGAGGTTCGAGGAAAGCGCACAAACGGTTATATGAGTCGGCTCGTGTTGAAGAGGCCCGGGTCAAATCATTTCGAACGTCATCGTCCGCGGGGGGATACCCTGACAACGGAGAAAGAATTAAGAATAATTCTATCCGGTCACGGAGGAACAAGCACCGGTATATCCTGTTTCACGAAGATTTATTGGGATGACAAAACAACCCTGCGCCATTTCTTCAACACTGGCAGTTCTCGACTTTCCCATGTCACACGACTGGACCATGGCGGCGTAATGAGCATATACTTGGGAACTCGAAGGGTGAAAATGAGTCTCCGTCATGATATGTTCCCATAAGGCCTTCCCCGCATCCCCTCAAAAACGGTGAAACCAAGAAATTCTCGTTGCTGCCGGCTACCATAAGGAACGGCAAATATTAAGAGAAGCTGGAGACGGACGAACCAGTCTCTTGATCTGATCGTGGACGCGGATAACCTCCGGAAGAAAGCTGGGAGTGGTCTGAAATGAAAGCGACAAGATAAGTTGACCGTTGGGTCTATAGGAATTAAATAGAAACCTGAAGAGCTAGCGGTAATTGTTTCAGCTCGAAGTTTTGCTATCACGATAGTTCATTGCAATCCAATCCTCAAATATAATAAGGCAGTCGCGATGGGTGATCAAATCCGTCCAATCGCCTTCTTTCGCACCTTTCCGCACTGCAACCTTCCATTCTCGGAGCTCGTTTTTACGAAAACCCTTTGTGATCGCAAGCGATTGGGGTCCTGTCTGAGGTATAATGGCCGCTTGGAACTCTGTGTTCGGTATGGTCGATATAACATTTGAGAGGAAGTCCCGCCATTCTGGGTCATCGCCAGCATCATCAATCTGACTTTGCCACCATTGGCGACGCGCAATGCCTGATATCTTGTCTTTGTTTGCAGCTTGCTGTTGGACGTTTTTCGATAGTAGAAGATGGGTGAGGAGGCAATGAGGAGCGCTTGATGCCAGAGGAAGAGGAAAGAGCGGTGGAGACGACTTCCATATACTGAAAAGGTACAATCATCAATCGCGGCCCGTGTTTCCGAGTGTATTCGTTCAATATGACGTATACCACTAAAAGTCCAATCAAACTTGAAATACCATCCAACTCGCCTTGCGCACCTGCTCTAGTCTCGCTTCCAGACGTTCTATGTCAATAATATTCGCAGTCGGATGAATCCGAAGGAGGACGAATCGGAGTGCGAAAAAGTGAAAATCTTACACCCTTTTCTCTTTTTCGCACTCCGCTCTCGGATGTCCCCGCCTGCGGATAGAATGTCTGGAACCGAGACTACACCTGCTCCATAATTATAATAACGTCTCCTCACTCTCCCACCATCCAACAGCCACACCCAAATCATGATGCACTCCACCTCTCGCTCCCCGTCCAATCTCCAGCATGCCTTCCACTAGGCAGGACGGCACAAGCCCGATACGCCCGTCCCCCGTCTCACCACTCATTTCCACCTTCTACTTTACAACAATGGTAACTCAAATGGTACCCCCTCGCCTCCCTCTCCACCATTCCTTACCAGAGCCACCACCTCCCTCCTCCTATCAATCCTAGTGTCCTCCCTCCAATTCATCATTGGAGCATGGCTCGCCAGTCGGCCCCTTATCCGTAACAGCCCTTGGGTTACTGGGTCGTATTTGATGCGTCTGGACTCAGTGTTGCCCTGGTTTTACCGGCGTGGGTAGAGGAAAAGGATCCGGAGACCTTGTGGTTGAGTTCGTTGCGTTTATGCGTGAAGAGATTAATCTCAGTATACTATCACGCAGGAACGCACCAGTGGAACCGGTGTTGATATTTGCCCAGGTGGTGTACCTGATGTTTTCGTCGGTGTATGTCACAGTATGTCACAGTATGTGTGCAAAGAGTGGGGCATTTATATGTTGAGTAATGGCAGTGAGGCGATCGTCATTTTGGTGATGAGGTCGAGGGTGGGATGCGTTCTTTTTTTTCGTTTTTGTATCGTGTTCAAGTGTTGCTGGAATTTTATAGGATCGAGTTTCCGGTCATACTAGTGTTCATGACTCTCCTGTCCCTTGTCGGAACTTCCGGCTGTGCGTCTTATTTCCTATTTTTCTGTCTCTATCCTCACACCTTACCCCCTCGTACAGTAACACAGAACCCCATACCTACGAACACTTATTCGTTCCCTATCTTCGTCTAAAAAGTCCCACCAATACCACACACTCCCAACCACCCGAATCGGCAATATGTTGTCAAACCTTTACTCCTCCGTCCTTTTTTGATTCGTTGTGTCCATTTTTAGTTGCAGTGTTCGTACCGGAGTACGTTTCTCCCCCCCCCTCTCACCTTCCTATTCACTCTAATTTAACTCGTCTAATCATAGTCGTCTCTTCGACCTCATCCTCGCGGGGCTAATCACGATAATGACATTTAACGTTGCTTATCGCGCATGTTAGTCCTTGGGACTGTGCTCTTGAGACTGCGCCTTTGAGAGGAGCGTCAGGTGGGAAGATGGAGGCGTTTTTATGCGTCATGCGGGAGGTGCAATTCTCTCTCTTTTTTTCTTCATGTGATTTGATTTTTGATCATGGTTTCCTCGTTGATAGATCGAACGTCATCTACATGTGATCCATCTACCAGCTCCATACATATAGCAGCTTGGACCCACACCTACCTAGTCCCACCCGAACTCATTCAACTCTTCCACCACGCCCTACTCCGTGCCTTCCAAGTTGGGAGGAAGAGGGGGAGAGGAGCGGAAGTGGGTATGCTAGAACTGCATGTTCGGCATGATTTGGGAGATGGTGATGTGTTGGACTCGTTGAAGAACAGTGTGTGGAATGCTTGGGTACTCAGGCCGTCGGTCTCGACGATAGAGAGTGGATACCGTGTGGCGTTGAGTTGAAGTTGGAAGAATTGTCGAAATAAATCCGGTTCGAATGTGATCAGAAGAGCGTCGACTGGACAGAGCTATATGATGCACAATCTCCTTCTGCGATGAACATGGCTAAAATTACCGTGATAAAAGTACTGCTGCTTCGATCAGACCACTGGCAAACTCATCCGTGGTCACTGCTTTCTCTCGACCATCTTAGACTAGTGTAATACAATTTTCAAGTTATTCCAGTCTATTCCAATTCAACTGTAGCATACCTCGACCCAAACGGCCCGGCGGTTCCGTATAATTTTATCGCGGGTTTAGGGGCCAATTTGAGTTAAGTATTGTCTTACACCATGTCGTTGCCACCCACGGAGTTGAATGAAGACGAAACTGTCGCTCGAGGGTACGATCCTAATACTGGGTATGCATTCTGAATATTCATTCTCTGGGTTTAACTTCGTGATAGACCACTGATTCTACCAACTACAGTTATGCACCTGGGGACGGGTTCATATACTTCATATGCTCTGCACAAGGCAGAAGTAACATCAGGCGCCTTGGTCTGATCAACATGTCTGATGCTTGGAAGGAGTACATGCTTGCTCACTATGAATTCAAAGAAACTGCACGCAGGCCTCGTACTCTGATTGTAGGCGGAAAAACCCCGGTTAGCTTTACAACAAATTTCTTTGGCGTGACCAGGTGGAAATAAAAGTCAGCCTGCATGGGTTATACGTGATGGAATGGAACGGGAGAATGGCACGAATGATACGAAAGGAATTATATAATATGCCAATGGATAGTTGGTGCAACACTGGCAGTAGGAAGAATGGAGAACAATAAGTTTTACATAAATTTACATACGAGCCTGAATACAGATTAGGGGAATTCAAAGTTGGCACAACGACGTTTCAAAACGGCATCTAATCACTCGCTCAGGGGCATTTAAAAATTTCGCAACGATTCCCACATTGCAAGAAACGTGCAACGGTTGGGTTCTGCAGACTGCAACCTCTGCTGTGTGACTGTTCCGTATACTTAAAATATCGCGTGATCCGGTTTAGGGCAATTCAAGTCATGGTCTCACACCATGTGAGTATATTATGAATCTATTGAAGTGTCCTTCGACGCGTGCATTAACGGACATATTCGGCCTCAGTGCTCGAGAGGGTGACAGTGGGTTACATCTTCCTACTCTAAGTCACCGCACTAATATCTATGAAATAGACGAATCCTGAGATAGAGTGACAGTGCATATGCGATTCCAGAGTAACAGTCTCCGAGTCGGTGATTAACGATCCTAATGCGTGATATACTGCTGCTTCGATCAGACCACTGGCAGAAGATAGATAATAGACTGGCAAAAAAAAAACTGAGAATGAGTACTGAGTGCTTTTCTGGCCCTCAAACTTCTCCTACTCCTCGAGATTCGTTCCATCAGACGAGGCGTCGATCATTTCCATGCAACCAAATGTGACATTCCCTGGCATAGCCTGAGACTCAGCGGCCAAAACTTGGGGAATCACGCACTAGCCCGTTGGTCGTTGGTCATCTCATCTCGCAACCAGCACACCATGTCTGGATAGATATGTATGTCGTCAATACTAATGTTGATAAAGAGAAACCGCAAGGCAGGAATTAAATGTTCTTACCATCTATCCGACTACAAGTCCAGACTACAGCATCTATGCATCCTTCAAATCGACAACAACAGGTTGGACGCCAGGCCCAGCAAATGGAACCTTGTGTGTGCCCCTCCACGCCATTTTGCCAGTGGGATAGTTCGCAGCGTTGACAAATACCGTCCGCTCGATGGGGGTAGCATCGCCCGCTGAAGGATGTACACTAAACCCGTCGTCCTCTCCTTCCATTCTGGAATCTAGATCCTCCGTCCAGTGCTCTTCGTCTGCATCATTTTGTACCTGAGGCGGGGGGTAGTTCGAGGCTGGATCCCAGGTGTGGATGTGAGCGCCGTGTGCTTCGTGAATGTGCCCCGCTACGTGTATCCGCGGACGCAGCTCGGGAAGATGTGCGAGGAGGGCTTCGCATCCTACTAGGTCGCCTCTTCGAACACGATCAAAGATGCCGAAAGCAGGGCCATGAGTGAGGCTAGAAATGTAGGTACGAGTCATGAAGTTTGAATGGATTGAAAGGGAAGACCAACATACAGGATATCGGTTTTGGGAACTTTTGAAAGGAGTCCTGAGATGATGTACGCATTAGCTGGATATACAATGAACGAGGAGAAATGCTGACGTACTGGCTGCCTCTTCTCCCCGTTCGTAATTAAAAGCCCAGTTGAAGAATTCTGGGGACCACTAGCGCCATGCCTAAATGTCAGATGTACAACACAATAGGGGTAAAACATAAGCTTACAGGAGACCCATATACACTCCATGTCCTCCTTCCCTCCTTGATCTGAAACGCATGGGCCTCGCTAGTCAGATAAACAATGCCTGCAGCTTGTGCTCGCGGCCCTATCATCAATTCTTTGATTTCATGTCGAACCTAAGAGCAATCCCTAAGTGAACGAAACCCCAGAAGGAAAAATGGCACAAGTACTTTGCGCCCGAGAAGCTCGTCGGCACCAAAGTACCCCCTATCAGGATTTTTGTCGCAATACTCTTCATCCAGCGTCAGGTCATGGTTTCCCGCGATGATTCTGCAAAAGCGTTGAATGATTCGTCAAATATACGAATTTCCCTCCAGCCAAACCCGACTTACATTTTGACCTTGTGCGGAAGCGCATATAGCCATTCCATTGTCTTTACGAACTCCTCCTTCATTCCCATCTTTGTCAGATCCCCACTGTGCAGTAACACGTCTCCCGGTGGCACATCAAACGTATGAGAGTGAGTGTCGCTGATGCAGACGAAGCGGGTCCATTCTTCGGGTGAGGGCACTGGTTCCAGCGCAGCAGGGTTATATTCCAGGTGAACGATCGCCGTTGGTGAGCGTAGGGTTCGTTTTTTGGATGGAATTCGGGTGTGGGATACTTTTGAATGGGAGGTCATGGTGGTGGACGTTGAGTAACGTTGAGACTTCGGATGTTTCACAAGCATTTTGCACTGACTCCGCTAGGAGCCCATCGCAAGCGCAGCCCGGCTTTTCGGAATCGAACAAGCCTATGACTTGTAAGCTCCAATAGATACAGAATGACTGACTAATATGCCAAATACGATACAGTGACGGATGAAGTACGTGGTAGGGATATATGTGATAATGAGGTTGGGATGAAGAAGAATACATGCGTTGAGTTAAGAAGTAGTCTGGGATGTGAACGAGTAATAGAAGGGTATCGGGGTCAGCTTGGCGATAACAATGCGCCCCACGATGAAATAATGCAATTTCAGTCCTCTCAGCGTAGATCCACAATCTCCAGTGAAATGTCCTTCATTTGTACGTGGCCTTTGTCTGCATCCTATACAAGTCCAACATGAGCACCACTCAAGGCCACCAACCAGGAGCGAGCGAAAAACCTACCGTGTATATCGGTATATCCGGATGCGGATGGAACGCGTCTTTAACATTGCAGTCCAAGATCGTCTTCAATCCTGGCGGATCCGTGAGTCGGAATATTCCAAAACTAAGATAGTAAGATTAAAAAAGCTTGTTAGCAAAGCCGAACAAAAAACGCACTTGGGAGTCGACTTTGGTGCACAAACGACCGCGAACGATTCAGGGAGCATTCGCTGGAACCCAGAGTGGGTATGTAAATCCACAGAGGACATAAAACCTGCAAGAAAGGAAATCGATATATAAGCCACATGGCAGTCGCTTATAGGCACGAACGTACATGACTGTGATGGATGTGTGTGAATCTGCACATCGCACAAATGACATCAACGAAACAAGAACAACAATTGAGAAAGAAACCAA
>QFEU01002409.1:0-10355 GCA_003316345.1 Tricholoma terreum
ATTCCTGCACCTTCCCTTACAAGAGACACACTGCAGACACCAATGATCCAATGGGGAGTACTTCCCAAAATCTTTGCCATCCATATCATGCAAATTCAAGCTTATATTACTCTTGACTTTTTTCTTTTTTAATTTTGCCCTTCTGTCTTATCAGTACTTAAAAATGATGACTCTGTCTTTGTGTAAAATCTGTGCAAAGTGGTTCAAGCACAATATAAGGGAAAACTCATGGCTTATTTTACTTATTTTACTTATTTTGAATTTAAGGGGAAAAAGAACAACTAAGGTAGAGGAAATTCATACTCATCCAATGTCACATGTTTTGTCAGATAATCCAAAGTTACCATGAAATGTGAGAATACAACACTTTTGAGAACAGTAATAAGAAGTCTGCTTCCAACAAAAATTTTATATGCTAGATTAAGTACTTTTGGCTGGAACAGATTTTCTCTAAGGTGTTGTGAGGAAGCTGTATCCTTGCAACAACTTCCTGTCCTTCTCACATCAATTATCACATGCACCTTGTTGTGCAGCAATTCTCTAGCAACATCTTGTGAGAATACAGCTTCCTCACAATACCTTGAAATCTGTTCCAGCCAAAAGTACATAATCTAGCATATAAAATTTTTGTTGGAAGCAGACTTCTTATTACTGTTCTCAAAAGTGTTGTATTCTCACATTTCATGGTAACTTTGGATTATCTGACAAAACATGTGACACTGGATGAGTATGAATTTCCTCTACCTTAAGTATGATCAAGTAACTTTGGGTTTTTCTGATGCATTCTTTTCATGTGATGCAATTGTTGTAAGTAAGATAGAGGCAATTCATCACCATCCAATGTCAGTCTTTGAGTATCCACTTAGGCATTCACAGAAGGGGAAAATCGAAGAATGCTATGATGCGTATCAAAAGACTAGGTAGTGATAAGTAAGCTAGTTGGGCGAAAGTGTGTAGCACTTTCAGACCCACAAAGTGGGAAACCAAAACTAAAGAGGACGAGACGAGCTGCGAGGGTGGGATGGGTACACTTGCATGGTCTCAGCTGGGACCTCTAAGCTGAGAGACACACTTTGAAGGCCAGACATGTATGGAGGTAGAAGTGTGAGGCGAGAAAAGGAAGTGGATGGGTGGGTCAAAGAAAAGCAGCAAGAGCAGGGCTGCTCACTGAAAACTGGTAAATGTTATCATGGCACAGAAGAAAGGAAAGCATGTGCCATGCCACTGTTTACCCAAAGACACAACTCTAATCCTCTACTCGTGCCTCATGACGTAATAGATCTACAATCTTTGAGTATTCACTTAGGCATTCACAGAAGGGGAAGCTCGAAGAATGCTATGATCTGTATTAAAAGACTAGGTAGTGATAAGTAAGCTAGTTGGGTGAAAGCACGTAGCACTTCCAGACCCACAAAGTGGGAAACCAAAACTAAAGAGGGTGAGATGAGCTGTGAAACCCACATATAAGGAGTCTGGTGACGCGTTGAGTGAGTCTCAGCCTCCACAGAACTAGGAGACAGATGGTTTGCTTACTGTTTACATGAAACACTAGCGGACACGCATTGTGCTGGTGGCAATAGCATGGTGTAGTTCTGGCATTGCTTGTAGATATGGTGCAAGGATCTGTGCATGCTTCCGCAGATAGAGGATGAATGCATCACTTGCCCACCTTTACGGTCTCCAGAAAGATGCCACAAAGTAGATATTCAAGAGTGGAGCCGATCCGAATTCCATGACCTTGCAGGGGATCTTCTCCTGCATCTTGAGCTGCCTGGGCTAGACAGCTGATGAGAGCTTTCTTGGTTAGCGGACAATGCCTGGATTTCCACTTGTAGGCAAAGAGGTGACCATTTGATGGTGGCTTGTTGATCTGCATGTGGTTTTCAAGACTTTCACAGGGATCAGTCAGCCCATTTTGCCATGCCCAGGATACATCTTCACCTTCAGAGGCTGATTTAGTGATGGGTATGTGAAGGACTGTGACCTGTAGCCTGTTGCGATCTTTTTCCTGCCTGAGATGGGCTGGAGTTGCATGTTTGGTGTGGTCGAAATGATTGAGTCGCTTTACCGTAAACTTGCCGACACAGCCAGCAGCATAGAAACATATGGTGAGGCATGCAAATGTTGCAGCATCGAGTGGATCCTGTAGGTTGAGCTGCTCCTTCAGTTTTGTCATGTATTCGAGTGTGTACAGGCAACATTTCTTTCGTTTTGACAATGGGGGAGTGAGTTTGGATGCTGCCATGAGGAGAGCCTTCGTTTATGGCTCTTTTAGCAGCCACGTCACACTATGGAGGATGTGCCATGTTCTGACACCATAGACGTAGTTTGAGATTGTTTTTCTGGAGTATGCACCTGCAAGCTTGGAGATGAAGATGGAGAGAAGGATTTTGCTGACTGGTGCTCGTTGTGTTTCTGGTATGACCTTGTTATCACAGTACACATGAAACATGAGAAGGCCTGAACCATAAGCCTCTCGTGTTCCTTCCTCCCATGCCTGTGACATAACATCTAATATCCATTCCAGGTCAGTGTCGGTAATACTGACTGTTTGTCCTTCCCCATCTCGTGTTGAATGTGCCTGGATTGGTCGCCAGAGACAAAGGCGCTCTTGGCCTAGGCAATGTGGACAAAGGGAGGATGGGTGTGGGGTTAGGTTGGTGCTATATGCTGCAGGGGAGGATGATGCCAGGGTTGATGAGAGAGTGTTGTTCCTGCTGCCATGCTTATCACTGGTCTTTCACTTCACAGAGCTGCTCCTCATGCCAGAGTTGGGGTTTGTCACCAAAGGCCCAGCACTTCGGGGGTTCAAAGTGGTTTCGCACAGGTTTTGGGTGTGGATTGGGTGTAAGATGGCATTGGCGAGCATGGAGTTCAGCAGGTGATAGGTCTGTGTCGAAGTCTGTGATGAAGGGTGCGAGCTCAACTGGAATGGGGAGTATCGGGAGGAGGAGTGATGTTGAGGGGTAGATGCCTCGTGAAGGATTTTCAGCAGAGTTGATCTTGCTCAGGATATAGTGAGTGTGGATAGAGCAGCCGCTAACAACTGTGAGCTCATGGATTCTGCAGAATATAGTGTTGGTGGGTCGGTTCCTACTATGGCCTTTCCACCAGCCCTCGATGACTCCCCAATTGTCACCATACACCTTGAGATGTGTGCCTGGTGCTTTGGATGTGGCAAGCATTTGAAAGAGGAGTTTGAAACTGACTGCCTCTGCCCAACTGATGTCACGGTTGTCTGACTTCCATCTGGGGAGGAGACACCACACTCACCATTTGTTGCCGATGGTGATAGCAACACTGACACCAGAGCTGGCATTGGAGTATGCCTGGAGATCAACAAGGGAGGACGGTACTGGAATGGGATGAGAGAGGACTGGGGATGAGAGGGTGTCTTTCCACCAGATGAGGTCATTTGTAGTGTTGCATAAAGCATGATGGGGAATGAAAGGGCGGTTGCTGAAAAAACTGAGCATGGTTTCCAGATTTGTAAGATAAGCTCGTCCAATTGGGACCATGAGGGAGGCATGCAGTAGCTTACCATACAATTTCTGCACATTCTCGAGGACATGAGTCGGATGCGTGGCCCAGTTCTCGATTGCATCAATGTATTTCTTTTTCTTTTCTGATGGGATCGCCACAGTTTGCATCTGGATATTCCATGTGAAACCAAGGTACGTGACCATATGTGAGAAGGGAATTGCCTTTGAGTTCTCCCATGGAATGCCCAGGATATCTGATAAGTGATCAATGTCTATGTCGTTATAGGTGAAACATGCCTCATGCTTAGAGTGAGGTGAGGCTGCTGAGAGGTCTTGGAACAGCAAACTGGCATCTTCATCAAACTTTGTGACACACCCATCTGGCATGGTTTCCCCTTGAAACCAGTATCTGCTGCCGTCTTGTAGTCTGCCACTGTTTGTGACGATGTGTCTGTGCCATTCCCTACACTTTTCGTTGTATGCTGGGAGATGTTCATGCAGTATTCAGAAGAAAATATGGTCATCAACCCATTTCGAGGGTGGGCCAATTCCCGCAGCATGAAAGAGATTAGTTTCTGCATCAGCAACTGACCCATGGATACCTCCTGCCGAAGTAAGGCCAAAATTGTCATTAGTATTAATGGCAAATTGATCAGGTTCATGCAGCTTGATAACGAGGCCAGGCCATTGGGCCAGAAGGATGGGAATTGTGCAGTATGCCTCAGCAACATCACATATTGATGCCTGGGATCCTTCCGGAAGATGACATATGGTTGCACATAGCGTTGCGAAGGTTCCCCAGGTGCAGGGGAAGAGATTTGAGTCAATAGAATAATTAATGGATGATATGTTATCTTGTGGTGAGTGTGGAAAAGAAAAATTATGTACAGCCCTATATTTATCTGCCTTTCCAGGCTTGGAGACAAGAGAAAGAGGCAATGATTGGAAAGGACCAAGGAGCTCCTCAACTTCAACTTTAAAAAAGGTCTGATGTACCTTCCACAGCTAAATTCACAGTCCATGATTTCTTGGTACTGCTTAGTGTGTACATATAGGGTGGGACTGTTATCAGGTGTAAAGTTGAAATGATTGAACGGACGCTAGCATCAAAACTGAACTGAAGGCTGTGGGGTATAAATAAGTATTTTTCAAGGAGACAATGCTCTGTGAGCATGCAGCACCATGCTTTGTGATGGTAAGGTGTGAGTGCTCTATTCCTTCTGTGTTTGAGGACAGTCTTGGGCTCCATGATCCTTTTTCCCACATCTGGAACAACTTGTGATAGTGGCCAGTTCCAGTGTTGGTGCAACTGAAAGGGTGTTGCCAGTCAGAACAGATAGTGGTTCCACCAGGGCTGATGAGGCATCCCTGTTTGTTTCTCTAGCAATGAGCCTTCTTGCCACTCCATAACGTGTCTGATGAGCACTTGTGGATTTTGTGATGGAACCTTCCCAGGCAAATGGCACAAGCAGATGGGACTCACACACTTGTGCCTGCACAAAAAGATGGTTTTTGTTGCCCTGAGCTGGAATGGTTAAGAGAGTACACTCAGCATCTTCAAGAAAGACTCTGGTGCTGTGGAGAGTGAGACAGGGAGCGATTGGCTCGAGAATGCCTGGATGACTCAGGTTTCATGCCCATGCACTTGCAGCTCTGGCTACTGCCCAAGGAGGGGTTTTGGGAGGGCATGAACACTTCATGGATGGATTGCATCTGATGCCATGGTACATGGTGTGTGTATATATTGTGTAGATACAAAGGGAAGATGATGCGAGGGAAGAGTGCAGTAGGCATCACATATTTTACAAGCATGATACAGCGAGCAAGGATTCGTTTAGGGAAAAACATGAAGAAGAAGGGGGTGTGGCAGGAGAACCCATGTGAAGCATGCATGCAGGTGGGCGTATTGGACACAGATGTAGCATGAGCCATGTGTAGCTGATGAGGTGTAGCATCCCAGTGTGGCACGATGACTGGGGGTGTAGCATGATGAGAAGAAGTAATGATAGATATAGGGGAAAAAGGCAGGTTGCATTGTTAGCATGACGTGCCTGTATGGGGAAGGGGGAACAGGGTGGACTGACCTCTCTTTTATTTTCTGTATGCACCACATCCCAGACCTCATTTGAAATGGACTCTAGCAGTCTGAGGTCAATGATGGCGATGTTGAAGCCCCCGTAGCCCTCCTGCTTGAGCCGGTCATGCCAGTGATGTCAAACGCGAGCTTGGTATATGATAAGAATCTTCTCACCGTGGGTACGACCATGAAAGGAGCTGGCTTTGAGGGCTATGAAAAAATGGGCAAGGGCATTGACATGTTTCTTGGGCCATCCAGCATTGCCAAGGTGTTAGAGGTAGCTTGTTTTTGCATGTGTCACTTGGGCCCAGGTGAGGTCTATGTCCTGTATAGCACTCTTTGAGGCTCGGACTGCGGAGATGGATCAGAAGGAGACAAAATCACCAATCTTGGATAGCCCATATGCATCATCAGCTTCCGTGCGTAGATTGCTTTGGGCATCGAGACAGTCTTCACATGTGAAGTAGAGAGGCTTGACATAGTTGAAGTTTTCAGGCTTGCTGATGGCATAGGTGGATAGACGAGGAGTGATGTAGGAGCCTACCGAAGAGTTGGCATCAAAGTCGTTAATCTTTGGCCTTTTCTTTTTGTGTTCGTGGTGGGCAGTGTCTAATTCATCTTGCTCCAGCTCACTGACAAGATGATCCACTTCATCAGCAACCTGTTGGTCTTCTTTGACCTGGTCCTCCCAGGCTTCTCTCCTTGCTTGGTTCTCTTGATTCCAAGACTCTGTCAGTCAGGTCAGAGAGTCCTCTTCAGTGGCACCTACACTGGTTAATAAGTTGTGGAGGAGACCATAGTGCAGACTTGTGAAGTCGGGACAGATGTCAAGCCCTGGGTCTCTTTCAATATGAGGCATGGAGATAATAGGATAGTGGATTGCAGAGGGTAAGGAGTGTAAGTTGAAAGTAGGAGGAGATAAAGAAGGTGTCAAAGAAAAGCAGCAAGAGCAGGGCTGCTTACTGAAAACTGGTGAATGTTGTTGTGGCACGGAAGAAAGGAAAGCATGTGCCATGCCACCGTTCGCCCAAAGACACAACTCTAATCCTCTACTTATGCCTCGTGACATAATAGATCTACAAGTGTGTAACTGATGTGTGACGATGGGTTAGCAACAGCATATGACCTGTTGCTCTGATGTGTGTAGGGATGAATCAGCATTGCTGGACAATTGCTGGAAGGATTATCATGAATATTAATAAACTACTAGTTTTAGTTTGAGCTCATTGAATATTTATCTAGATCTTTGCTTTCAGCAGGTCCTTCATAAGTGTTGCTGGCAAAGCATGATGACTACGGTACTTCCTAGTGTATGCTTTCTCCTTTTCTTCTCTGCTCATTTCCCCAGGTTAGACATGAAGTTCCAGTTTCTGCTTTGTTGGTCTAGTCATTCTTATCATAATTGATGTGTCATGTGATGCAGCTTGAGAGTTATCACATGGTCATACTATACTTTGGCTTAATAAAACAACTTTTAATTTACAACAAATCCTCTACTCTGCATCTCGAAAAAGTGCAATCATCAAAAATCAAAAAACTTGAAAGAAAAGTTTTTGATGGTCTCAGAAATCTAGTAAAGTTCTCTGTTCATTTGTTATTGAAATTTTTGCACTCTCATCACATATAATCATGCCAGAACATGTGAAACTAGATGCCGATGAATTACCTCTACCTTACCATGGCTTGACTTCCACACAATGTGAACACAGACTATGCCAACCATGGACCCATGAGAATATGAGCTTGCAAGGTTGCTTAGGGGAATATGGGGTCGACCAACGGAGGACCTGGTGAGTTGCAATTGTGAGAGTCGTAACCTATCAAAAATCTTATCATGCAATTCTTCAAACAGAGGCGAGGGTCAGGGGACGAGCAAAAAGGATGTGCTACAGCTCATGTCTATCGTGTTCCCTTCACTATGGACCCCATGGCACCTAATTTTCATCCACTTAAGTGCTGAATATGTAATTTCCATATCTAAATGACTGAAATAAGAGGGTATGAATTCAGGCTGGTTTTCACACCCTGATTTTTTATCCTTCTAATAGATGAATTGTCAACATCATAGACTGATAGTTTTCAGCACTTCAAGAGGCAGGATTTTCATGCAAAGAATGACTGAATTCATGATGATAATTAATCCTCAGATTTAATGGATAATATCTCAACCCCCTAAAAGTGTGTATTTTCACACCCTGATTTTTTATCCTTCTAATGGATGAATTGTCAACATCATAAACTGCTAGTTTTTCAGCACTTCAAGGGGCAGGATTTTCATGCAAAGAATGACTGAATTCATGGTGGTAATTTAATCCTCAGATTTAATGGATAAAATCTCAACCCCTAAAAGTGTGCATTTTTCAGCATATTAAAATGATGGAATTTCACCCAATGAATGGCTGAATTCAGACCAGCATTTTAATCCTATTTTACAACCCTTGGTATGGATTACATGATATGTTTTTCAGCCTAAGATAGAATGGAAATTTCATACCATTACAGTTAAGATAGATTTCTTTCATTAAAGATTGAATTGACTGTTTATATTTTATACAATGTTTTTTCCAGGATAATGTTTCATACCCCAACAAGCTGAATTTCATCTTGTTGTTCTGTATGCATTTTGCAAGTATCAAGCGATTGCAGCCCACCCTCAACACATCATGTGATGAATGTTGAACAATCAACATCACATCGCAGACTCTCCCTTCGACGACGGCTGCCTCCCTCCCTCTCCCTTTTACCCCACCACCACCACCACTGCATGCACACCCACTGCAATGGTTCCCATGCCCACTCCACCATCACCATCACCATCAAACAAGCCAACTGGATGGAATACAGGCCCAAACAACGGCAGCTGTCATTTGGGCCATGGATAAGTTTTTTTGTTTCTATTTTGTTTTGATCAACTAACTAATTGTATTTTATTGATTTTTAGATAGTTCTTTACTAGTGACGACAGGCAACCACAAAAAATGTGCAATGCACGCACACAGCCACCCAATTCCCCTACTCCCCATTCAAATGTGATGTGAGGCTGTTGACATGGGCTAGGAATGTGCAGAGGAATGCCAGAAGACCCCAGAAGGGGGATACCCGCCCGGTAAGCACCCAGCACCCCCCATATATGCGCCACATCACACTGATGTACACAAACCCCCCCGAATGGAAAATGCCAACTACCACCCATGCCCACCGCTGCAAGCACCTGCTTGCAGGTTGGGTAGGGTGAGTGAATGGTGGTGGGCACTGATGACGATGAGGAATGGGCACCAGGGCCCCACCACAGCGAGGGGCAGCCCCAGGACCCACCACAATGACCCAACAACAATGCCACACCCTGGAGGCCCCAGCACCACCCACGCAACGCACCACCCGCCTCCAGCCCCCTGAGCAACTGCTTGTGGGGTGGATGATGGGTGGAATGACTGCACACCGCCTGCCACCATGCCTACGAGCAGCTGCTTGTAGGGTGGTTTGCGGGTGTGTACCATGCCAGGGAGCGAGAAAGACAATGGCTGCAACAAACAACAGACGACAGAGCACCCACCGCCATGCTGACAAGCAACTGCTCGTTGGGTGGATGGCAGGTGCACCAGGATCATACAATGAAACAATGACAGGCACCCCCCCACCCCTGCCATGGCAGTGAGCCTGCAGGCCTAACGACAGGGAACAACCCAGTACACGATCCAGCACCTGCCCCCAGCCCTGCGAGCCACTGCTCGCAAGCTGGATCATGGGTGCTACCAGCCGATGATGAGGGACGACAGAACAAGGGACACGTCCCAGTATGTGACCCACCCCCCCCCCCCCCCCAGCCCTGCAAGCCACTGCTCACAAGCTGGATTGCAGGTGCTAGCAGCTGATGATGAGGGATGAGGATGACGGAATGAGGGACAAATGGGGAATAGGGACACGAGTACTGGAGGGATGACGGGGAGATGAGGGAAACAAAACCCACCCCCACTGCCATGAGCCTCTGCTCATGGAGTGAGGAGGGAGTGGGACAATGAGAACGAGGACAATGGGGGTGGAGGCGGGGACGGGGATGGGGGCGAGCAAAACAATAGGATGGGGCACCGCACCACGGCAGCCTCGACTGCCATGCTGGACAAGGGACACGACAGAACAACGGGCTACGGACAGATGGTACAGCACCCCCCCACTGCCGCTGCTCACACCTGCTCACATGGAATGGGAGGAACTGGGGATGGGGATGGGAATGTAGGATGGGTGGTAGGTGTTGCTTATGACCTCACACGAAAGAATACGAATGGTTGTATATTTCCGTGAGTTCGAGGTAATGATAAGACTTGCCTTTCCCATATAGCCGAGCTCGGCTATATGTGTCCGGCAACCCCCATTACAAACAACTACACACTGCCTTACTGGCAGTGCCCTCTTACATTCTCCCCCTCTTAGTGCATCTCCCGTGTGCTAAATCTACAATACTTGAGTCCTTACTAACGAGTGTTTTATGACCACTTGTGTCCGTAATGAATGTGACCGGCATACTTCGCCGTTTCCTTAATGACTGTCATGCAAGTCACAAATAGCTTATGTACACGAGCCCGTGTAGGTACGTACATGTGCGTGTAGGCGTACATACCGCAGGACTCAGTCTCCCGCCTATATACTCGATAGCAGAGCCTCACCAGCGCTTATTCACCGACGCTGGTCTTCTCCGAGGCCCACGCCCCCTGGCAATTTAACTGCCGCGCCATATCGATAACGCGGCCCGTCGAACAATTTCAACGTTTGAGTGGTTCTAATAAAGGTTTTTTTTTTTT
>QFEU01002410.1:472-13015 GCA_003316345.1 Tricholoma terreum
TGCCATGTGGCCCGCCACTTGCTATTGACCCGACAATGTTTAGCTCGAGCAACATTTACGTAGTAGCACATGGCCCGAGAATTGTTAGCCACGTATGACCCGACAACATTTAGCTCGCCCGAGGTTCCCATCTGATCTGCCAGTTGTCATTTGGCCTGACGGTGATGCATTGACATATGACCCGACAGCGTTTAGCTCGCCCGACGTTGCCATGTGGCCCGCCACTTGCTATCTGGCCCGACATTGACATATGAGCATATGGCCCGAGCATTGTTAGCTCCCCCGCCATTGACATATTGCCATGTGGCCCGAGAATTGTTAGCTCGCCCGACGTTGCCATATGGCCGAACAATGTTTAGCTCGCCCGAAGTTGCCATCTGACCCGACACTTGCTATCTGGCCCGACATTGACGTTAACACATGGCCCGACACCTGTTATCTGGCCTGACAATTGAGCATGACTGACACCACCTAGGGGGGTGGGCCCATCCTATTAAATTGTAGCAATTTCTGAGCATGGGCCCACCCATTTACATTGTCTATATCTAGCACTACGGGCCCACGTTGGCTGGCCCATCATACTGGTGCAAAATACATTATTGGCTGGTCCATGGTATATGGGTTAGAGTTACTATTATATGTGATCCAGTGGCGAACCAGCATCCAGTGACAAACTGGTGTACACTGCCCATTTACCAAAGCAACAGGTGTTGGCAGTAATGGGTCGTCCCAGGACCACGACGATCACCCAGGACCATGCAGGCATGTTCAACCTAGAGGTCAAATGTAGTACTTGTCAGAATAGCACTGATTTACCTTTCCCAAGGATAATATCAAATCATGTAATATGACGGGCATCTAGTATCATGCTAATATTGAAATATATATATTACAGAAGCTAGGCTACAGGATGGAACAGGACGGAATGTAAAGGCTAAGTTTTCTTCCCCTCTGCTCTGGTGGATCAGCGTAATACCTGCTGAGCTGGAGTTGGGGATGGAGGTGAGGGCGATGCCAATGATTCTTGGCTTTGTGATGCCAGCAACGAGGACAAAGGGGGGAGAAGATCAAATGTGCTTAATGAGGTGAGGGGGCTAAAACCAAATCCACTGGGGTGAGACCCATCTCGTTCAACTTGGGTGGCTTGAACCAGGGTGGATGGGCTTGGGGGAGTCAGCGGGGTATTCATTGTCATATCGGTTTGAATTTCGACATTGAGCCGAATTCCTTGCGGCAGGGAAGGCATCGAAGGCACTTGGATGGCAACAGAGACAGTCGGTATGGAAACATTGTCGAAGATCATTTGCATACCCTGGGCAAGGCAAACTGGAGATATGGGAGGGGATGTTTGTACCCCAATTGCAGAACGTGGGATATCCACGATCATCGGCATATCAGGAAGAGGTGATGTTTGCACCTCGGCCACAACTCGACGATCGGGTGTATGCCTTGGTCGGATACGCAACGGGGGAAGAGAAGGGACACGGCTAGGACCCAAGCTCTCACCTGTAGTCGAAGGTAAAGGTGGACGGACGTTTGGTGGTGTAGAATCCGACCAGCTGCCACTGGATTCGCGCAAGCCATTCACAGCAGCAAAGAGGGCATTGTTTGAGGCCTCCAAGTGCTGTAAACGACGTGTGACAGGTACCGCTTGGGGGGCATTGGTCGGTGAAGGTGCAGATGATGAAGGGCACACATCCAATCGCTGCAAGGACAGCAACATGCGCTGCAAAGCCTCCAGCATTTGTTGCTGAATGGCCATCAACATTGCGAAGTGCGAATTGATGACGTCCAGTCGGATCTCCATCTTTGCCTGCTGTGACTGAAGTTGCTGAATCACAGGCTCTGGGGGGCTGGGACCGGCGTGAACTTTGCGGCCATCAGCAATCCACATGGTTGGACCATGGGATGGACCAGCATCAGTCCGAGGTCGTTTGACCGAGCGAGTGTTGATGTGTTCCATCACCTCACCCTCCACATACTCAAGCTCATCCTCATCCTCATCCTCACTCCCTCAGAATGTCTTTGACTTCTGTGCTTTAGCCTTGACGTTCCTCAAGGTCGGCGCCCTCGACTTCTCCTTTGCCTTCTCCTTTGCCTTCTCCTTCGACTTCCCCTTCAACTTCTCTGTCGACCCCCCCTTCGACTTCCCTTCTCCGCGAGATTTACTGCAAGGATGAGCAGTACTTGGGCTACGTTTTCGTGAAGGCCCACGAGATTGTTGTGACGGCCCAGTACCGTGAGGGACAGAAGACATTTCTGGGAGCTGCCCAGAAATCATCCAGTCCAGTTCTTCGTCCTCCATCATAGTCGTCCTGTGTTTCACCCAATCATTCGGACATCGACTGCATTTGACCTTCGCCTCACGACACCGAAGACACACTCGACGACCGGGAACCAATATACATTCCAGCCCAGGGTTTGTCCGCCGTGTCTTCCAACAATTATTGCACATGAGCATATCATTGCGAAGGTCTGACCCCAGAGGAGGAACTGTCCCATTGTGGGGGAAGGGTGGCCGGTCGATGTTGTGGGGGCACCAGATGATGGTAGTGTCTTGCAAAATATATTTGTAGTAGAAGAAGAATGTGTATGCATAATTACTTGGTCCTTAGAAGAGCGTTTTGCAAGGCATCCTTCTAACTAGAAACCTCATTTTGCAGACTACCATTCTAATTAGAAGCCTCGTCTTGCAAAATTATGGTCTAACATAAGGTACGACATGTAGGATGCCTAGCGTTCTTCCTAATTGGGCTATGTTGCCGCCTGCCGTCTAGCTCGATGGTCGCCTCTTTCTATTAAGGGTTAAGCCGTCTTCCCAATTGGGCTATGTTGCCGCCCGCCATCTAGCTTGATGGTCGCCTCTTTCTAGTATTTAGGGCTAAGCCGCTGCCTTTCCTTTTTAGGTTCAATCCAGCGATGTTGTTGCTCGCTGTCTAGCTCGATGATGACCTCTTTCTGCATTAGGGCTGTTGAAATCAGTTTGTCGCCTTCCCTTTTTAGGTTCAATCCACCGAATACGTAGCAGTAATATTCCAGCGCGATCTACTCTATATCTAGTTCGTCATTGCCACCCGCCTGTACCTCCGGTGGAACAATGTCCCCTTGTCCTAAGCTCACGAATGCTGCAACATACCGCCAGACATGCTCACAATTCGCCCGCATTTCCTGGAACTGCCATGCTTGTTCAACTGCAAACGCGCGCATACCCTCAGCTGTTGCTGGATCTGATGGTTGGATGGTTGTTCCAACTGCACGCGCATGCCCAATGCACTGGTCTGCGCGTGTCTGGAAAAAAAGTTTTACACGTTTCATCTCTTCTTGCAGGAGCTCTACCTCTTCAGCCCAACGATCCGCACGTGCCTTACTCTTGCAAAATTCTATTCAAAGATCTGTAGTACAGAGGTAAGCGGATGGCCACAAAGGGACAGAAAAAATCGCAGATGACTCACCGTCCTGTAGTAGCTCGTTGGTGTTCTCCAAGCTCCCCAGCTGCTTCCAGATCCACGAAATATCCCGATGACCCTCCGATTCACGGAAATTTCTATCTTGTCGACTACCCTGTGATGTATCCGTCCTCCTCCTGTAGTGTTCGGGCGTTGATGTATCAGTTAAACCCTTGATGTTGGAAGCATTTAGTATAGGAAAATTAATTGCCCACCCGACCTGGTTCAGTGGTGATGCGAGTGTACTGATAGCCTGTCGAGCCACCCGATATTTTGCTGCTGCTGCATTCACCTTTACCTCAAGACGATCGATAATCCCACGCGACCGTGTGTTCCGGCGTTGACCCCGCTGAAAATGATCCTTGTCCATGTACACGTAAGATCGCAGACGTAAACTGTCACGAAGTTCATGCAGGGCATCCTGTGCCTGAGCTTGACGCAATTCCCATTCTAGCCGGCAAAGTCGATTGTCACACACGATGTTGGAGTGTAAAGTGATGGAGGAAGGGAGATAGAGTTTTATATCAGAGACGGGCTCCTCTGGCTGATTAGATGGGAGGCGGTCGTCGTCTTGACGGTCTCATTCGCGAAGAACATGGAGACTCGGCATATACAGATGTTGTATGTTGATCCAGGACATAATCTTCCTTCGAAGCACATTAGTACGAACTTGCAATTTTGTCTTCTGTTCATCCGTCGAATGAGGTCCCACCGAACAAAGATCAACTGCGATGCGGCGTCTTAATGCCTATGTTAGAATGATTGATGACGAGAATTGGTGACGGATCCATGCACTGTTGCTCTTCGAAATCTAGACCCATCGTGATCAACTGCGATGCCGATATCTCCTCATGTAAGACATAAGCAGTACCAGCAGCCATCTGCGCAGCCTCTTCGACTGCCAAACGTTTACGCACAGCATCCTTGGTAATTTCTGTGGAAATGTTAGTGAAATTGATGGCTCTGAAGGGATTGAACACATACTCTTAAAATGTTTCTCGAAGGGGTTGGGTTTGGAGTGATCTTGTTCCCATCCTTTCACTGAACTTTCGGGTAAACCTAAAACGAACTGGTGATGCAGAAATTTGTGATCATTGCATTCGACGACAGCTTCCTTGATCTTGCGCAGCAGTGATACAGCTATAACAAATTCAGCCTGACAACGCTCTCGAGATCACAAAACTGAGGCTCACCCATTGTCGTCGTTTTCCTCCAGTTTCCATCACCAAAATGGTCATCCAGTGTATCCCGACGGTGTCCAGGACCCATCTCGGCAGTGCTGGTTGCAACTGGATTGATCTGTGCCCAACCGCGTTCAGGAGCTTCTCCATCTGTTCGACCAACGAAACGGTTGAAGTTGAAGGAAAAGGTGGTCTGGCATGCCATGATATGAGCAGGGAGGTGGAATTTCGGGATAAGGAAATAGAAGGATTTGTTGCTGGCATGATCCGTGCGCATCCAGTGAGGGTACTCGTTCATCCGCTGCCAGATATTGACGCTCCACTGGCAGGCGATGTCATAGGACACGACAATCTCGATAACCTCGGAACCCCGAAGGCTCAAAAAAAAGAAGTAGTCCATGTTCACGTAACTAGTTATACATAATACGGGGTGGGATCTAAGCTGTTTCATAGAAAATGAAGAAAACAAACCGTTCGCCCCGTAAAAGATCGCCAACAGCTACTGGGCGCTTCATGTTGTGCCTTGCGCAGTCAGCCGCCCCGACACCTGTAGCAGCTAGGCCCTTTGTAGATCGTTCTGCATTGACTGCATTATGGTTTGAACATGTACTTGGCTAGGAATCTCAGGTTTACTAGGGGAATTTGGTCACAACAAGGATACGGGGTTTACCTTCTGGGTAATCAAGTCACTGAATTCTTGAAGGTATGCCTTGTACTGCCGTTCCGGAACGAAGTATGACCAGCCGTTACTAAAGCTGGGGTCCGCTTCTTCACTTGATACATTTCGCCGTTTGAGACGGAAGTTGGCGTCGATGGCAATAAAGAGGCGGTTAAGATATCTATCGAGGATTGAGAAAAAGGAGAAAAATAAAATCAAGGTACCTACTGTTGTTCTGGTGGTTGCGATTTCCAGTCTGGATCGAGATTCAAACCAGGGTGAGGACATGCTGGGCATAACACCGTGCATTCACCAGCCTTAGTTGCTGAAATACCCACAGGGTCATATCCTCGCATGGCACGTTTGAGCATTTTCAGGTGCCGGTATTGTCGAACCATGACAGAAAAAGAGCGATATCGATCCTAAGAATAGTTAATGCGTGATGGTTGAGTCCGCAAGTTCATAGCAGTTCACATACCTTGGGTTTGAATAGTCCAGCGTTGTCAGTAAGGCGTGATAAAGTATTATAAAATTCAAACACAGATGCTTTCGATTCGAAATTAAGCATCTGGAAGTGTTCCAGGACGACGAAAGTTGCAGCGGTCTTGGGACGATCAACAGTTGCAGGATATAAACCATATCGCAGGAGCTGGATGAAGTGTGGCTTAGATGTTTCGCAGTCGCAGAAGTCAAGCCCAACTTCATGAATCCCGTTGACGTCGATGATGACAAAACAATTGCCTGTCGCCCACGTGCCATTGTGACACTTCTCTTGGGCCTTGTGACCAAGCTGAATGCGAAGGCCTAATTCCTTCAGAGAGATCTTTTTGAAGTGAGAGATGTTGGTCCAAAACTGTAAATGTAACTAATGTTATTATGATGCGCTGCTAACGCAATGAATAATGCACCTCAATACGATGACATGGATTGCATTGATGCCTATCCACAATGCAGGATTTGCACAGGAGCTCAGTACCTGCGCAGTCAATACAACGGTAGGCAGCACTTTGGTTGATGTCTTTGCAACGATGGCAGATACTTGAGCTAGACATGTAATCCCCCCGTCCCTCCCATCGCAAGAACTCCGCGAGGAACGTAGCACGTTCTGGAAGCCATCGTTTCACGGGATTAACCTAAGAATGATGTTCAAGATGACTCTTTCTAGGAGAAAGGGTATAAATACTCACGTAGGTTCATTGACGTTTCCCAGATACTATGAAATCGTCATTGATGTGTTCAATATATGCTGGTTCAAGATGTAGTGGGGATTCGTCTGGCAGGGATAATTCTATATTTCCATGTGCGCTAGTTGTTGCTTCAGGTGGGTCTGGATCCGGCACCACAACATGCAAAAGCTGCGAAGACAAGCCCAGATTTCCACTTGTCACAAGGCGATATCGTGTTGAGGGGACATTTTGAGATTGGTATGGGGTTGGGGCTTCATCATCTGAAGGTACACGCATCATGCGCATCTTCTTGGAGTACTTTCCACATCGCATTGTCACACCAGGGCTCAGCAGAACCAAGGGGGAAAGCCGTAGGCGGCTGAACGTGCAGTTCCATCTAATTCACACCCAGCTACCACCACATCATCCAGGTATCTCGCTTCCATGCCATTTCTCACAATCACCGAGCCCCAGCTACTGTCTGATGCTAAAAAAATTCATGATCTGATAAAGACGGAGAATTGATACGAACATTATTAATAATAAGTGTTTGGGGAAAGGCATCAATCACTTGTCATGTCACGTGATCCAGTCATGTCATGACAAAGTTTGAATCAACGATGTAATTAATTCGCATGTACTTTGTTACAATTGTTACAATAAAGAAACCTATCTACTAGTACGAGACTAAGGCTAGCAAAGTAGCTACCCTCGACAGATCGTCATACAAACAAGTTGTTACATAAGTTCGGTTCATTTTCTCCTTGTGCAGTTTCTATTGTTCCAAGATGGACGTTTGGTGTTCGGTGTTTGGTGTCCGTGTGAAACTCTGGTGTCTGCATGAATCTCATTGCCATGTGGAGCTTGAAAGTATGCTCGAACAAAGAATTAAGGTACTGCCGGTATGACTCTTAAGAATGGAGATAGTATTGTGAAATTGGTGCACACTCAGGCTGTAGGCTAATGTATTCATCATGGTCACAAGCATGGGTTGCTTAAGTCGAGGCAGCAGAGACTATGCTGCTCCCTGGCCACACTCCGAGTCAATAATGGGATACGGCATAGGTTTCAAATCATTATTGAGTCAACCCTGAAAAATCACCGAAATTAATATTGAAGTTTCCATTAGGGCCCATTCACGGTCATGCATCATGTCTCAGATTGTTGAACTAGTAATTTTTTGTTGCAGGTCGGCCTCTGTGTGAATATGATCAGACAGGAGGCTTTGCTACTCTGCTGAAAAATGTACACAACTGTAGGAAACGATGTGGTGTGATTTAGCCTGAGATTTGGGGGCTGAAACGCTCAGGCTGAAATAGTTTCCACTGAGATTGTCCAAGTCAGATATCGGCTCCTCAGTAAACACTACATGGCGCCCTGTGCTACTCCCAAAAAACCCAAAGTTGGTGAAGATGGTCTAACAAGGAATCAGCGCTACTATAGACGGTATTTTATGCCCAAGCTTTTGTATGCACGATGTTACGGGCTGCCACTGACTATCATGATTATAGGCATCCAGAACTTAAAGAAAAAAGTCGAGAGCGTGGACGCAAATGGCGTGAGGAACTGTAAGTTGGAGCATTACACATCAGCCATAGACTTGTGCCAAAGTTACCTGGTAGGAGACAGTCGAAGCTTGCAGCAGTTACACCAGAAGTATCGTTCCAATCCCACAGTGGTATTGATGCCAATGGAACTCAACATAGTAATGAACTGACCAAGGCATCCCAAGTTAGATGTGGTGTCGAAATCCTTCAGAACCCCTTAGATCAAACCAGTCCCAAGCCACGTCAGAAAACCGCTTCTGATTTTTCCCTGCATGGTCGTAAGCACCTGGAAGCTTGCTTTGGCGAGGCAATGCAAGTAATTCAGGATGATCGCATCATTGATCCGGTACCTGAAGGGACGGAGGAAATCGATCGAGTGGGGCAGTTGAGCAAGGTAATCATGAAATGGGCATCAGGCTGGGGGGGCGTAGCTTACTGGCCCATTTTGTTTGATCACTCATTTACACGTGCATTGGAGGAAGGTCGACAAGATTGTTGGCAAGAGGAACTACTCAGCCACGCTTCCACAGGACGACACTTACTAGCACAGCTATACAGCATGGGAGGACGACTGCCGAAAGAGCCCTACAAGGTCAGAGAACTTTGGAGGATACAGGTGGAGCTTGTGGAGATATTGGTAATGGGCATCACGATCATCAATACTCGGTGCTCTGTCCTCCCTCATCTCTGGCAGGTCAGGTGGCTACCACCAGCAGCATACAGTGATGAGTCCTACAGTGAAAGCTCAGATAACAATGAGCCCGAAGATGCTGATGACGAAGACTCAGAATACGGATCGGACTAGGCCTTGTCAAACATGTCATATATTTTATATCAACAATTTAGAACAATAGAGACACAAGCGATAATGATCATCTAGGTAAGGAAAGTAGTACACGACGGAATTATCCACGAGAGACGGTACGCTTCGATACGATGTGAGTGACTTGAACCACTTCACCACCATCAAGAGCTTCTTCATATGCAGCCTGAGCAAGTTCCTCCGTAGTGTAGCGACGGACAAAACTACCAGTTACTCCCGTGACATTGGAGGCGAGGTTATGACTGACAAAATATAATTATACATGAAATGACATTTTAAAAATTAAGGCAACTCACGATCCGTTATACACTCCTGGGTTCCTCCCAACAATAACAGCATACCAGCGTGCTTCACCTTGAGTGGAGGCCATAGCTGCAGCTGAGGTGATCGTGCTAGTGACTAATGGGTCGGTGGATCAGTCTGAGTGGGAGTGTGATAAATTAAATTACATACCAGGCGAACTAGGCAATGATGACAACTGAGAGGTAAGCGGTGATCTAACCCCAAACTCTTGGTCTCAATCCGTGGACGTAGTAGAGATGTCAGTCTTCGCATCGTTATCTTGGGACATACATACATTGGTCTTTGCGTCGTTATCCTGGGACATATGTACTTCGGGTGCGGTCGGAATAACAAGTGATGGTTCATCAACTAGGCACACGTTAACTGAGCTCATCGGATACTAGAAAGTGCGTACCTTCCAGTACGTGATAGCCCAATTGACCATAGGCGTCACGAAGCTCCTGTGGGATCTCCTCTACAGGAACCCTCCGAAAGGGGAGAGTGGCCTCTATGGTGGGGGTCAGACATGTTAGAAAGAGATCAAATTGGCATTTACAAGGAAGCGGAATACGGATAAATCGAGCAGCTGGTGATTGATCAGAGTTAATTCTAATAGAGAAGTTTAACAAGGTAGTTACCTTCAATTGCTGTTTGCAGGGCCGTCGATAGGATGTTCAAGGCCTCTGCAGATGCTGCGCACGAGTCGCAGGGCTTTTGCACATTGCTTGTAGTGGAGTTGGTCTGGGTCATCGCGAATGGAAGGAACTACACCTGGCAGTTTGAGTTTCCAAAAGACCCTTTTATTCGATATGAGCTGTAACGACATCGGTGACACGGGGGCTTGGTGGGAACATTCCTGACGGGTAAATGAAATGGTGCCATGATTATTCGCTCCAAGTAGATCCACGCCGCTGGGTGATAGGAACACTAATACAAAGAACAAGATAAATTTAGTTAGCCGTTATTTAGTGCCATGAGGTTAAGACAGCCTGAAACGAGTAACTGGCGGATCAATATGTTTTGTTGGTCCCGCTTGAATATCTTGAGTGCTTGCGAGTCTTTCTTAATTCCAGGGACACAAGATCTTGCAAAATTTTGCATAATTGGCAGATCACTTTGTCGGCTGCAGTTAATTGCATAGAGTTCGTCTACGGCCTTCCTGAGAATAATGGTAGGGATGCGAGATCTTGCAAAAAATTTTGTATGTAGTTAGAGATGGATTGCATATTACAAGTGAGAATTCATACCCACTTCTGAGCGCAGAGGCGTATCCTATCCACCAGTTATGCCCGTTACTTGGACTACTGATGAACAACACGATTTCTTGAAAGCGGAGCTACCAGACTTCCTTGCAGCTCAGCACCAGCATCGCGGGCCTCAATTCTTGAAGGGGCTCGCCGAGCGCTGGTTTGAGAAATGGCCCGAGCGAGATGTTCTCATCCCTGATACCGGAGAAACCTCACCTGTGCCCTCAACCCCCGAAGAGGAGGAGAAGCTCACTACTGCCATCGTAAATCGAAAGAAGGTCAGATTTCACACCTTGGAAAAAGATACAGACTCACCAATATCTACGACATAGCAATTAAAAACCTGGATGCATTGGAACTTGTCAAAAACAAAGCGCACATCCACTAAACACGATCTGACTTGGTTTAATAGTGTCGTGGGCAAGGTCAAACATACACGCGCTCCACAAGCAATCGAGATTTATCAGCAGCGTAAGAAGGAAGAGATTAAAGAGTGCGTCAAAGCGGAAATCGAGGAAAATAGCGCCAAAACTCCAAAGGAGCATATGACGATTCGCCGCCGAGTTGTAGCCGAGATGTGGGACAATGAAGACGACGACGTCATAGCTGAGGTCAAGGAAGCAGTAGAGAAGCAGAAGAACAAGCCGAAGGAGGAAGTGGGGAAGGAGGATGAAGGTCGATCTCCTGAGCAATATAACCAGTTCGCGAAGTTCCCTGCTCGCAATAGTATGCCAGCTCACATGGCCTTCTAAACAGAGCGATTTCAGCCTTGCCATCAATACTCCAGTTGGCGATACAATCCGTGGCTGAGGCGACTGGCTGGGTGTTCTTTGTTAGTGCAGGAGGTCCAAACCCAAGTGATGACGGTCATATCTACATGGAAAAGTAAGCGGAAATTACAGCTTAAAAAAGATGTGCTGACCTGTTGTCAAACAAGCTTTTACTTCAGCCCGGTCACCTCCGTTTGTAGTGATTTCGAGAGTTCATATGTCGGATTTCAGGAGGGATTTCAGGAGCCATTTGCGGCGCATGTCAAGCATTGCTTCCGTAAGTAATCTTCATCAAGTGCATCAATGCTAAGACTAATTGATCTTCAGCCAAACACATTCATCAAGCACGCACCTTGAAGCCCAGTAACAGGAAGCGCGTAGTTGATGAGGAAGGGAGCGAAGCCACGATCAAGAAACTCTCCTCAACGGCAGGTGAGGTTGGCGACCAGAATACCTCGAGTCCACAATCGAGTCCAGAAGTCCAGCCCCCGATGTCTTTGGTGGATGTGGAGGAAGATGACAAGAGATTAGGAAACAGTGCCGGCGACGTTGACCTTGGTGACATTGATCATGATCATGATCATGACCATGTCAACGATTACGAGCGTGGGAATGTTGATTTTCACTTACCAATCACGCACACACCTCAACAACAAGCCTCGGATCAACAAGCCAAGAGTACTCCGCTGACTTCCCCATCCCGTCCTCTTCCTTTTGCTCCCAATGGCCCAACCTCTCCAATCGAGCATGCATTTGCCCGTCTTGCTGCTAGTGCGACTACACCATCGATTCATATCCCCGCACCTACTCCGCCATATGCATGTGATCCGAATCTCGATCCTAGATTGTTTGACAAGGAATGCAACCCTCCCGTGAACCGTCCTCCACTCGCCGACTACCAACTTCCCGGTGCGACTGTCGACGAGGCTCTTTCCGTACCACCCTCGGGCCCGACTGCGCATAAACAACCAGGAACAAGCCGCGCGCGCAACGCCAAGAGCAGGGATTCCAGGAACGTCGGCACCAATTCCCAGACTACAGCTGCCAAGAAACGTGCAGCAACGCGGGCTGCCAGCAAAGCAGCAGAAGAAGCAGGGCTGCAGACAGCCGACAATAGTACCAGGGGGAGGAAGCGCAAGAATAGGCTCAACCCAGATGGTGAAGAGTTTGTGAAGCCGAAGAAGGCGAAGTGCGCCATGGGTGCGAGAACGTAGATATCAGTAGTGTAACTGCGCTGTAAGCCGTCGCTACAAAGATTGTTCCATTGTCTGCTGTGAAGCTTTCATTGTATACGGGTTCTCCAATAAACGGCAAATAATGTATCGGAAGGGCATGCGAGCCCAATAAGGTAATGCTTTGGTCGCTGTGCATCACAATGATCATCTCTCGGAGCTATCGGTAATTGACGCCACCCAAAAAGGTA
>QFEU01002420.1:0-17363 GCA_003316345.1 Tricholoma terreum
TTTTACACTATTTAAAGATATGAAATGCAGGATGAATTTCCTATGGTGTGGGTCTCATAGTGCTCTCCTCCACATTCTTCTAATGACCACTACTCCTCATGCAACTGAAGGTGATCCCCTTACAGACACGCTCGCGATCGACAGCCGTCACCATGGTACGAGCCTTCACCTTCCCCTGTTTTGTGTAGCCATGTGTGTGCTCCTCTACAATGGAAACGACGATCCTCCTCCCCCTGCCCACCCTCACCTTGTCGCGGAAGGTCGCGCTCACATTCACGAAGTTATCACAACTCCCACACGTCGGACAAGCATTATAGGACTGATCATTACAGAAGTAGTTCCAGGGGACGCAGAGGTAGTCCTATTGCTGGCCCTTCCTCCCAACTTGAAGGCCCAACCCCACCTTGCCCGGCATCCAACCGACTCGAACGAGGTGAATCCTTAGTCCGCCATTTAGCCAACCGACACAGCCTAGCTTCACGCATGAGTGTGCCCCTTCAAGAGGATCTGCCATTGCACCCATACCGAGGGAAGCGCTCTGGGAAAAGAAATCGTAAGCCCGGAGACAGACCAGGCCTCGGACATCAACCCAAGGTGTCTGAGTGGGATAATTCATGACAACGGTTCATGTGGGTATGTGATAGAATCATCCTTTTAACTCTCCGTAACACCGACTCTCCTTCTATCTCACAGCTTAAATACATCATTCTGTGTTACACTGTCATTCATATTATTTGTTTGTATTGGTCTGTTTTCTACTGCAAGAATTGACCATGTTATGTATGCTTGAACCAAAATATATGCTCTGAAGAGACTCCAAACAGAATTGACCTGAGAGATCAGCAATTGACATATTTTGGACAATAATATATGTTTTGAGCAAACTACAGGTGGAATTGGCCTGAGTGATCAGGGATTACCATGTTACTACAATAATTGGACAATAATATATATTTTGAACAGACTACAGGCGGAATTGACCTGAGAGATCAGGGATTACCATGTTGCTATAATAATTGGACAATAATATATATTTTGAACAGACTACAGGCAGAATTGGCCTGAGAGATCAGGGATTACCATGTTACTACAATAATTGGACAATAATATATAGTTTTAACATACAGAGGGCATAATTTTATCCTTTGTTCAACTGCTCACTGGTTGGCTATAATTTACATGAGATGATACTGCCTTGACACCTCTGAGCTTCTGCATCCTGCACTTACAAACTCCGCCGGGTCATACCAGCACCTCCACGATTTCCTGATGCCATCATTACGGACTTGGAGAATCTCAATTTCGACGGTATCGTCAAGATAAAGTGTGTATTGTAAGATTCCTTCTCTGTTCTCCTGATACGATCCTCCGCCCTGGTTAGTCTTGATGTCGTGCAGGAGACCTCTACGATCACACTGAACACCACAGAACTTGAGCTAAAGAAGGCGTACGTGCCACACTCCGCTTATTTCTACGAGGGACTGATCGATAAATTCTCACGTACAGGTCAATCTATTCTAATGTCTCAAAGGGCGAGCAAGTGCAGCCCAGCGAATCCGTCGAATTTGACATAGTCTCAGAGCGTGCCACTTACACCTTTCCTTCTATCCTGCCTGCGGGGTCCAAGGCTATATTGACCATTGCATTTGAAGGCAGGCTGACTGGAAGCATGGCAGAATATTATAGATCGTCTTGGGAGCATGAGGGGAAGAAGAAGCATTACGCTCTGACCCAGTTCGAGGCAAGTTGTCTTGATCATAGATTGATCTGACCTAAGGCTTATGAGGTTATACATAGCCAACTTCAGCACGACGCGCGTTTCCTTGCTGGGATGAACCATTGCTCAAGGCGACATTTGCCGTGACTCTTATATCCCGCGCCGACACCGTCAATTTAAGCAACATGCCAGCTGTATCGGAAGAGATTTACACAGGGAGAGAGGGAGAGGGAAACGCGGATCTAGCTGACCACTTCTCTTCATTGACTATTACAGATGGCAAATGGAAGATCACCAAGTTCCAGACAACACCTCTCATGTCGTCCTACATCGTCGCGTTCGCCAATGGTCACTTTGAATATTTGGAAAAGTCTATTATTATGCCCTTGAGCGGAAAGATGCTTCCAATGCGCATATATGGTATGTTAAGGTTCAATTGTAATCAGATACGTTCTGATTTTATGCTGGTCAGCTACGGCTGATAACATCCATCAAGCACAGTTTGCGCTAGATGTGAAAGCCAAAGTACTACCTTTGTACGAGGAGATCTTCGATGTTCCGTACCCCCTTCCCAAATTGGACACCCTTGTAGGGAAAGGGAGAGTTCGGAGAGAGGTTGGTGCGGGCGCTGAAGGGCAAAGGAAATGAGTTTAGCGAGAAAGACGTGCGGAGGGCGTTGAAGGGATTAGGGAGGGAGGGAAGGATGAGACTGTGAGTTCAATTATTTTTTTTGGTTCCTAGCCTCGCGCCTTTTTCTTTATGATGTGGTGTCGTTCGTACTTATGCTTATATGCGCGTCTTTTGCTTCTATTTTCAGGATTTCAATTATATTGGAATGTATGTCGCTCTATTCCCATGTCCATGATACGCTTCCGCTGATCAAATTTCACAGCATGTCTCCCAGGTGACATACCACTCCAGATCCTCCTCCTAGAAAAATATCAACGCTCAACATTCGATGTCGTTGGAAAGCTTGCTCCAGATCTCGCGTTTAGGGTGTTGAGGGAATTGAATGTGAAAGATCTGGTTGGTGTTCGAGGGGTGAGTATCTGCTGCCTTTTTTTAAGAGTGGAATCCCTCGTGTTCTGTACCCCGCATCTAATCCTATTCCGTAAGTGTACCATATCAGGAACTGATTTTGTCTTCTAACAGGTATCGCAACACTGGAAGGCAATGGTGGCACATCCCGCTCTTTGGCGTTATCATTGTCACAGAATCACAGCTACTGATCCATCGCCGGTCAAGCCTCCCGCTTCTCCTGAGGGCTGGTACGTACTCTATTTATTTCCTTCTCCTCACCGGTAACCCTCCGACTCGCAGGTACCCCCTCTACCGAGCCCTGCATCATCGTGAATCCAACTTCAATCAAGCCCTTCCCCAACGCCTCCGCTTCTTGAGCGGGCACACCAATTTCTGCACTACCCCCCTGCTCAGGGGGAAACGACTGATTAGCGGAAGCTACGACGAGACGATCAGGTTCTGGGACATCGAGACAGGTGAGATGAAGAAGTGCCTGAGCGTGAAGAAGCCAGTGAGTTGTGTTGATTTCTTGGCGGAGGAAGAGGTTTTCGTCGTTGGGTTTCATGATGTTGGGTGGGTTTTTCTTCGTGGAGATGCTATATACAGGGCTGATGTTACTGCGGGAATGTAGCCGCGTTCACTTGTTCTCGTCTGTCACTTTTACGCCGCTGCAACAATTGGCTGGACACTTGAACGGAATTAGAGCAGTGGCTTTGTCATCGAAGAATCTCGTGTCTGCTGGCGCGGACAAGGCACTTGTGTGTTGGGATTGGTGTGCTGGCACGAAAATTGTACGGTACGTGTGCTTTTCCGGTCTTTGTGTGGTTTGAAACTGATTCGCACTCCAAGGTTTGGACAACAGACTACAATCAACATCGGGGTGCAGATTATTGCGGGTGGAAACAGTGCAGAGGGGGAACGGGTGGTAGGTGTAACGATTGATGGAATCGTTAGGGTGTTCTCGATCAGTGGGTGTTTTTGGTGTTTTGTTCATTGATTCTCGCTGACTTTGTGGTACACAGAACGCCGGGAGATGATCTCGCAGTTCAAGTTGTCAGAGCTGGGAGGGGCAGACCCTGCGTTGAATGCGAGGCTATTCAATGTTGGTACTGCACCGAATAATATGCTTCAGTAGGTGGCTCGTCACTGCGGGTTTTACGTGGTTCCTGATGTTCTTTCTAGGTGGTTTGCAGCAAAAGGTACTCAGATGACGGTAAGCTTCATTCATTCATACGTTCCTGACTATATCACTAATATATTTGTGTAGTGTGCGACAAAATCCGTCATTCTGCATCTGCAGTGGCAGGAAGGGGATGACAAAGAAAAAGAAACAGACAAGCCGATCTTAGCATCTACACTCATATCCCAGTCTCCAGTTTCCTTCAAGAGCCCCAGCAATCTGAACAACGCCAACAGCACCAACAATACTCCAGCGGGCCCACCCAGGGCACGAACCTCCCTCTCACGCTCTACCACCTCTTCCATGTCCATGTCCACTCCCTCCCGCCGGCCTTCTCTCAACGTCACTCAACCCACGTCAGCTATGTCCACCAAAGGCCGCCTGAGCATCTCCGGCAATGCTCCACGTACGCCTTTGACCGGACCACGTACACCAACGAGCATTACGAGTCCCTCACCAAGCCCAGGAGGCCCACTGTTCCCGGTGCGGTTCGGGCAAGCCGCGATTTTGACTGCGCCGCCAAAGATCGTGGCAGTTGTGGAGACGCCGGATGTAGCGGTTGGGGCAGTGGATCCTAGAAAGAGGAGGGTGATTACGGCTACGAGGTTTAGTTCTAGGGCGGGTGCTGATCGACGGGTTAGTTTTTTCGTCGATTGTTTTTTTCCATAGCTCGATGTGCTGATTATTATGTGGTGTAGATATTCATGTCGACGCATCAGGATAAGGACGTGGGTTTGACTTTTGATGAAAGGGATGGGGATGGGGACGGGGACGGGGAGAAGAGAGATCTGGATGATGCGGTTGTGCGTGATCCTCGCCTCTCCAGGTGCGCGTGGACATCGATACGGATGTGCGAGCCCTGTCGGGTGGTTGGGCAGCGCTTGCGAACGTGGATAATGTTTCTGGGGCGGGAGTAAAGGGTCTGCAGGGGCAGCTACCGCCCAAGTTCCAGGGGCTTGCGACGCCAGAGAAAAATCCGATGTCGATGCAATTGAGTCATGAAGAGGTTGTAGTGGGGTGTGCGGATGGGACTATCTAGTATGTGTTGCGATTTTCTTTGGATGATTGCTGATTGTGCTTGTTGGTTTCTAGCGTGATGAATTTTGTAGGAGATGAGTATCAGAAGGAACGTGGACTGGTCAAGCAAGCGGAGGGTGACGATGGCAAAGAGGGTGTAGATGAGAATGAGGAGAGCGGCGGTGAGTCAAAAGATGACGGAGATTGATGTTTGGCATTCAGGCTTTCTTTGGTTATGGATGGAATGGATGGAATGGATGTGTGCTTCTCAGCCCCGCAAGGCTAAGACGCTCGTCCCTGCACTCTCGTTAAATTGTTTTTCTCTTTCTTTGCATCAACCTATGCACATACCCACAATCCCCCCCATCATAGAGTACTGGTATCTTAGACCTCTAATTTGAAAGTTGACAACTAACTGTCATGGCAATCGTCTTATGGCCTGTATCAAAGATATAGGCTGGGGATGTCCTAGGTACATCAGACTTCAATATTTCAAGGTCTTTAACACGTAAGACCCGCGATGTCTTGTTGTGCAGCAGACCTGAACAACTGTATACCGGCATTAATTTGACAATTTTGGCAAGGAGATTCTGTCGCTTGATTCAATAGGCCCTTTGTTGGTGGATATCCACATATATGTACTGCTGATAATTTATACCACGCTGATGTGCAGATCCTTCACGCCATCGCTGCATTCATACCTTCCCTCTACCGGCGCTTCCTGTTGCCTCTCGTGTCCTGTCTAGGCTCCTTAACTTCCTTTGGCTTATCCTCTGTTTTGGGAGTTGTTTGTGCACATAATTGTAGCCCAGTCACGTCCACCGTAATCACTTTGAGGAATATCGTAGGGAAGAATTCGCAAGGGCTAAAGAATTGAAGACATGATCATGTAAGATGATAATCAACCCATCGTTGGAATGAATACGCGCTTTTTCAGGTGAATGAAGGGTCCAAGGTAATCAATTAAAAGAGAAATTGTTTGGGAGACCAGCTCTGAGGGTATTATGGCTAAAAATAATAGGATGAACGTCTTTGTTCCATCAGAAGTAAAAATGTTTGAGCGAGTAAGGACCAGGGTGAACGGTACTGTTGTTGTAAGCAGTACCTAGAGTTTTGTTGGCCAGAGAGACCGACCCTGCATTCTATTGGGAGTAGTAGTTGACATCACGATTGTCGTGAGTGGTACATAAGATAAGTTGGCCTCGAGTTCCAGTTCTGCGGGTCCATGAACACCGAACACTGCCCTACCGTTCGAATCGACAAAGCCGGCTCTTCGACCGTGTCCGCGACCTGAGAAGGTACAGAGAATCTCTGTAGTCGAACCAAGTACCACTGAGCATAGTCCATGATGTCGGTATCTTCACAGGCCTCACGAGGCGCCTCCCCTACCTGACGCGAAGAAGGTTCCCCAGCCTCATGAAGATGGATGAACATCTTGGTGTAAGCTATTCTCATCGGAATGGATTCAGGCCATACTGAGGGTTATAGTGATCGACAATGCAAAGGGCTGAAGGAACTCGCCGTCCTGTGGACAAAATACGTGCACTGCAAACCTTGAGAGTTGTCCTTCGTATCAGAGGAAGGCACCTGTATGGTGCGTAGTCTTTTCGCTGGTCTGGGGGCAGCGGCAGGACAGGGACGGATGATGATGAACTGTGAAGGAATAAACTATGTATCAGGCTGATGGCATCCAAGTGTCGGATTTGACCAACCCTGCCTCCTTTTAATTTTGACTTGGGAGCCGGTCAACATTTGGTATTGATGCCACGCGGGCTGCAGTGTTTGGCGAGATGCTCGTGGAAGCATTAGCACGCCTAGGTGGTTTAAAATCAGTACACATTTGGGATTTAAAAAAAGAAGAGAAAAGATGCAGACGAGACTGGGATACGAAGCGGTCTAATCTAACCTGATGTTCTACAGAAAGCTGGCAGAGAATCAGGTGGAGGAGCTGGCTGTTAAGGCCAAGGTATCAGCTAAATGAGTAAATGGAGGTCGAGCTTCAAGTTGGTACAGCCACTGCTTGCATCCCACATTCCCTCTCCACCATCAACGATCGAAGGAGTGGGTAGACTTTCACTATCCTGCAGATACCACTAATTGGAATTATTTTAGTTCATAATATCGATAGCCTTCACCTTGTGCGTACGGATCAACCTCTCCTGGGACAAGCCTTGATGCTCAAGCAGATCTTATCATGGACGTTGCTGGTTCGGGTGGTAGTGCTATTACCAGCACGCTTACGACCGGTATTCAAGACATCTCAGCTCTTCTCCCTCTCCTCGGCACAGAACAGTGTGAGGAACACCTTGCCTCATCCCTCACGAACGGCTATCTGTACGCAGCAGCCACGCCACTGTCCATCTTTGGCAGTCTCGGCGCCGCCAGAGCCGGTTTCAAAACTCTTCTGTCCAGTATATCCATTCCACGACTGAAGTTCGCCGGTGCCAAAGTCCTCGCTGATGCCGGTTTCAAACCGCAAGGCATGAATCTTTCGCTTGTCATGCTCGACGACAGTCGGAAGGGCTATTGCGCTGAGGAGCGCCTCGAGTCGATGATGAAGGAACTCCATCTTGATGATAGCAACAAGATCAGCCTGTCGTCTAAGACTGGGAGATGGAATATCCTGATGATTCTAGTCACGGCTGTTTGCTCCCTTGTCAGCATAACACCCTACATTCATCTTAACCTTCACGAGCCCAATTCACTCATCCCTTTTGTCCGGTGGATATTCCCCATCATCAGAGCTATCGGCGGGTTTCTGACCGCGACCATGACTCAACTTGTGATACAAAGTAGGATTTTGGAGATTACGAGAAAGCGGCTCATTCTGAATGGTCTAAGTGAGACAGAGCAGAAGGTCTTTCACATTGATTTAAAGGACCAAAAATTGCGCTCTACTGCTCTGGATGAACACTTCTCGGTCCTCGAGCGGGAAGTAAGACTCACACTGAAGTCTCATGTCCAAACGTCAGCCCAGAACTCGATCCTCTCCAGCGATGCTGTTGCAACGTCACCGACCCACAATCTGGCCACCAATAGAGTCCAAACTGACCACTCCGATTCTGAAATCCCTGCTCCTTCTAGTCCGATTGCGCCTTTCACTCCAGGTACTCCAGATCACCCAGTTGCAAACCCCCAAACAAGTTCATCTTATGTGGTCGTCGATTTGGAGAAAGGTGTGGAGTCGAAGGTACAACCCACTACATCAGAAGAGATTCCGAGGGACAGGCTGTCGTCAATTCATGGCCGGATTATCGAGGCGAATGGCAGCTCCATCCTGCGGTGGATATTCCTCTTTTTCCTCTTCATTGGAATTGTTGCTTCTGTTGCAGGATATATTGGCTGCTTCAGCACAGTTCAAGGGGTCAGATCATCATCAGAAGCACTTTATTGGCTCTGTCTCGAAGCAGGATTATCAATCATTCGCATCATTCTTTGGGGGCTTAATCCCAAAGGTGATGATGCTCCTCCCCTTGAAATTAAACTCAAACTTGACAAGCACTCACCTCTTCCTACGTGTACAAGCCGCGCTGAGGATATAGAAACCGAGAAGGTTCTTCCATTAGTTCGTGCAACAGAGTTCCTTGAAACAATTACCTCATACACTGGACTCGTGAAGCAGTTCAGCGATCCCGCTCTCACTCTCTACTATACCCTCACATGCCGGTACAAGGACGATGATCCCAAACTCATACTTCGTGAACATGTACTTTACATCACAGTATTTCATCATACAGAGAGAACAACGAGAGTTTATACTGGAAAGTCCAGAACTGGCCGCGTGGTTCAAGATGACGAGACATGGTTCTACTCGGCCGATCCAGTAACAGTTGATCTGGAGCATGGGATTCTGATGACGAAGATCGGACACCCCATAGAGCACAAAGCTGATCCAATTGCAGGCGACGTCGTGGTGCAAAAGGCACTCCAGGAGCATTATCACTCCATTCTTGATCAAATAGATTTGAAGTTCAGGACTGGCCGTCACCCTGAGCATGACACTCTGAAAAATGTCTGGACATTAAAATTGGGAGACGCAAACAGTGAAATGCAGAATTTGGGAGAGGCGGTGAACACTGATCAAAAGGAAGAGGAACAGCTCGAGGGATATGATAGGACACACGATCATCAGTATCTGGAACAAGGAAGGCTGGATAGGAATGTTCAATATCTATATGACACTCGAGGGAAGTGGATCACGGATTACACGGATTGGTTGTACGAAGAAACGGACAATGATTTACGGGAGGCAAAAGAGGTGCATGGTATTGAAATGGAACACAATGAGCGGAATATGGTGGAGTGGATGCTGATAACGGAGCGAATGCAGATGGAGATGATGTTTGTTGACGAAATCTATGGATGGGAGGAGAAGCTGAGAAAGTCATACGAACATTTCATCAGTTCGTTTGTCTCCAAATATGGGCTAGATGTGGTGCCACACACACTACAAGGGAGGTGGAGAACACGGTCATGGGAACGATTAGAGAAAGGAAGATTAGCGATGGAAGTAAGAGTGGATGCGGCAGAGACAAAGCTTTTGCAATGGGCGACAGATGCCAAGGAGGACATTTCACGACGTAAGGCCATGCACTCAGAATGCAATTCGGACATCAGACGCATCTGGCAGCGACTCGTAGCATCCACTCCTACTGCTTCTTCTCCCGCCCCATCTCCTAGGATTCGTTTGAACGAGAAGCTTGAAAACGAGACCTCCTTCCGTGTGGACTCATGGGGCTGGGATCGGAACTATAGAGCAGTGAAAGAGGATGGGCAAAAGCGGTGCGACCAAGGAATACAAAAGATGAAAAGTCGACTAAGGCGAGAAGTAGAGGGTGTTGAGGAGAGACTCGAACGTGGGCTTGAGCGATGCCATGAATTCAAGAGTAGCCAAGAGCTCGTCGAGATGACCCACTCCGATTCCAAATGGGCAGGGTTCTTTCCTTGGCAGGGCGAATTTGATGCGATGGTCCATGCACTCGAAAGTCGCCAAAACGTCATCCATATCTCCATTTACCCTAGTCATCAAGATGACGAAGTTGCACGTATTTTTGCAGCGACTCGCAAGATGATGTCATGCACTTCCATCAGGTGGTTTGGGGATTTACCGGACAGTGTCCAACTTCCGCCAAACATTCTATCCATATCCTACGCCAACTTGTCGGAAGCACAGAAGGACACCTTGAAGCAGAATCAACTACAGAGTCAGAGGACAACAGTCGAGGTTGACGGCTTCGTGGAGGGCAGACTTTTATTTCCAGTTCGCTCGTTCACCCTCAGATTCTTTGGTCCTCCATCAGACTATCTCACCCTTCGACTCATCCACCGTTCCTCAGTACCTGAAAATTATTTTACAGTTAACGAACGCAAATACCCGATCCCACATTCCGATACACTCGTGGTGGAGGAATTCAAGATCTGGAATAGTACTCTACCAAAGTCTTCTGAACTCACTTTTACGCCCGAATCTCGAAATACCCTCGAATTCCATGTTAAGGATAAAGACAATTATACCCTCCGTGACATCGAGCTACTGGACAACGATAGGTTGCCGTACCAGCCACCCAATGGCAAAAATGAAGGAGAGTACCCAAGACCGCTGCCCCCTGGAGAATCGTCGTTGCATATAGAGGAAGTAGCTTTGGAAGTGGGTCAGGACAAGAGCGATACCACTGGTGGATTGGAATAGCTCTCTCTACCTTGAGTCAAATACTTTCATTTGTATATCCAGATTCAGAACATGCAACGATTTTACATATTCCCATTGTCTAGGGTGATATGTACAAGACACGTAATTATCACGCACAACAATTAGGAGCTAGGCATGCTGCACCTCTAGTCCAACATCAGGAAAACCCTGAGAGTTTCTTAGCTGGCGTTGGCGCAAACTTGAATGCCTCACTGGATGTTCTGACTCTCACATGCCACGCCTGCTTCCAGGTCCCCATCAGCACGCAGAAACGAGGGAGATAACAACATACCGTCCTCAACAAAACCTAACGCTTCCCCCGCTCGCTTCACCTCCACCCTCAGACGCTCCCGTTCTTCTCCTTTTCCCCCACTTCTCTCCCCAAATCCTTGTCTAGAGTCAGCCCCATCCCCCACACCTCAGCACGGTAGTCCTCCGCCGCCTGGAGAAACCAGAGAAACACCTCGAGGATGCATGGGATATCTCGCTGCACAGCGCCGGATGCATCCTCTTTCAGGGAAGCGGATATCAGCTGGGAAAGGACTGAGAGGGAGGGGGGATGCATAAGGATGAGCTCGGAAACAGAAAAGGACTAGCTATCCTACCATCAATCTCAGACCTTTGGGCAACATCTGCAAGCTCTTCCTCGTCAGCGGACTAAGGCTAGGGCTCATAGGTGGAGTCCTTTCCATCTTCTTGAGGATATCAAAGTCGTCTCTCCCGCTAATGATCCACATTCTCACAGCCCTCGGGGCACTGTGGATCCCCACTCCCACTCCCACGCTGACCTGCTCGCTTCGTCCATGGTAATGGCAGAAGTAAGCCTTTCATTCAGTGCGTCAGCCACTGCAAGGGGTTTGGAACGGGGCACGTAGCAGCAGAGTGGGGCCCGTCGAGATCCATGATAATCGCATCGGGGCCTGGGTTGAGTTCTGAAGTGCGATTCTGAATTTGTGCGGGTGGGCAGAGCTGGAAGTGGAGTATTGGGACTTGTTGGTATGGATATGGAGAGGTGAAGGAGGCAGAGGAGGGCCGGTATGCGTCATTATCTTTAGACCCATTCATTCTACGAGCCGAACAAGGCTTCGTTGAGGGAGAATGGACACCATGCGATGACCGCTTCACAACCGGGCAATGCAAGAATCAACAAGCAGGTATAAGAGCTGGGGAGAAACATGAGTCAGCGGCTCTGTGGGGGCGCAATGATCATGATCACCTCTTGGGTCGTTTCGCGCATTGACAGCACTGTAAGGGGTGGGTTCAATGTGGTGCCAAAAGAGTTCATTGGTATATTCAAAGATAAACGATTCTAGGACAGCGATGCAGAAGCAAGTTCAAGGATTCGAGGATTGGAATGCGAATGTCAATGGGGAACCAATAGATATGGGTTGAACATAACTCCTAAAGTAAATCCTGCAGACTTGATATTGAGGAGCCCGTTATGTCGACAGAGGTCGCATGCTACTCATCAACACAGCAGAAACAAAAGCTATGCGGCCGTAGGCCCAGTTGTCCACCACGAGTATACCTTCGACGTAACCCAAAATGCGATGAACAAGGCTACAAGTATGGTGATACGCCATGTTAGAAGAAAACGAAAACAAAGGAAATGAAAACGCACCATCCCCAACATAACCTGATATTTCCCTTGTGTGCTTCACCTCCGCCCTCATACGCGCTCCTGTTCTGCGTTCTACCTCTGTCTCCGAATACCCATCTAAAGTTTGCCCCATCCCTCGCACCTCAGCACGTAGTGCTCCGCCGCCTGGAGAAACGAGAGAAGCGCCTGCAGAACGCAGGGAATATCTTGCTGCACGGCACCGTACACATTTTCTTTCAGGGAGGCGGCCAACAGGTGGGAAAGGACTGAAAATATGAGTATGAGCACAGAAAAGGAAAAGGAAAAGGATCACTACTATAAGCATCCTACCATTGATAACGACAACATCCAACTCTGGATTCCGCCAACATGTTCCCACACACTAACTCAACCTCTCCCGGGTCCACAACTTCCAGAGGCTCACAGCAAGCTCTTTCCCCTGCCGTGGTACCCAGTTCTCGAACGCCGTGCGTATAGCATCTTCCACCATAGTAAGTTTTGACGAGTTCCCGGCCACGTTGCTTTTGATTTAACAGCGGAGACTCCAAATCGAAGGATAGGTATGGAGGAGCACCGCGCCTCGGGAGAAGTTGATCGTCCCTCCCGAGAATGAGGAGACTTTCCCTGACGAAGTGAGTCCTGGGTTATGTTTCTGGTGATTAGATAGTTGCGAATGCGAGGCATCTGAAGGGGACGCGGAAGACGCAAGGGCACGGAGCTCGGTTGGAAAAATAGCGAAATGTTCTCTCTGCGGCGGCTGGCCGAGGAGGGGAGGACAGTGGGATAATGAAGACAGACTGCGTAGACTCGGAGACTCCCACACGAAGGTCGTGGCGAGTGCCTCGAACCACCCATGACAGACAAGAGGATAGTGGCAGACGGGCAGCAGAAGGGTGTAGCCACTGCGTGCATGCATAAAAGCTGTGGTGAATGGGTAATGTACAAGCGAGAAGAGGTAGCTTGTAAAGGAATGGGAGGTAGCACGCGGGATACACGACCTTTTCTCATAATGACGGACTTTGTGGGTGCAGATACAAGAACGGAGTTGGGGGATCTGAAGTTGAGCTATGTCTGACAGGTACATGAGCCGAGAGATGAGTTTGAATATGCGAGGGAGGATCAAAGACGATGGCGAAAAGCGGAAAGTAGGATGGAGTGAATCGGGGAGAAGACTGGTTGAAATTAGTCAATGTTTTGCATTTGGAAGGAAAGAGGGCTGGGAGTGGGAATCACGAAGCAGTCTGACAAACAGCAAAGCTGTAGGAGAGATGACTCGGAGCTAGACATCGGTAGTGCAGGTGAGTGGCGTAAAAGAATTTAAAGTTCCAAACGCGTTGGTCACACTCGGTGACTGTTGACACCATCATCGCCTGGGTCATAAGTATGGTCAAAGTCATAATCATCTCCAGTATTACGTCTTCTGGTGCTATGAACGGGCAGTAACCACTTAGTGGCCTTAGATACCTCCTATTCCTCGGTGTGGCTGCCTTAGAGCCTGGATCATCAGAGCACCGCTCCAAGCTGCTGACCGGCCTTGTGCTCTATTTCGATGTTTGGCTTCTTTCCGAGATTATAGCTATGGGAGCTTAGGACACGGCATGGAGTCAGATAGACGTTGGACTCGGCCGCTGAACAAGATCGCGTGCATTGCATATGCACACCACTGGCGTTAAATCATCCATGTCCACGACGGCATCAGCGTCAACTTCCTTCAAACTTTCCACTTTACCGCTCTACCACCTGCTCTCGTCTTCACGGCCCTGCCAACTTTCGATATAAGGACGAGTGACTCTGATCCGTCCTCGTCCTCCTCCGCGACCCTCTCCAATCTCGGACTTTTGGGCAACATCTGCAAGCTCTTCCTCAGCAGACGCGGACTAGGGCTCGCAGGTGGAGTCCTTTCCACCTGTCAAAGTCGTCCCTCCGGCTAACGCGCTCCGCGTTCTCACAGCCCTCGGGGCACGAGGGACCTCCACTCCCACTCCCACTCCCACTCCCACTCTGACGTTCCTCTCCTTCTCCCTCTCACTTTGTAACCCAACAATCCACTCATTTTCGCTCCGTATCCAGCTCTTCGGACTCGCTTCATCCATGCTGATGGCGAGTGCGGAAGGAAAAATTTCATTCAGTGCGTCAGCCACCACGAGAAGTTTGGAATGGGGCATGGAGAAGAGTTCCTCGTGGCAGCAGAATGGGGGTCCATCGAGATCCAGTGTAATAATGATAATGGCATCAGGGTGTGGGTCGTTGTTCTGGAGTGCAATTTTGCATTGTTGGGGGTGGGCGGGGCCAGAAGCGGAACATTGGGAATTGTGGGTGTGGATATGGGTAGGTACGGAGGCAGAGGAGGGGGTGTTGGAAGAACGTGGGAGGTCCTTATTGTCTGCGATTACGATGCATCTTGGCTGATTGTGCAGTGGTAACGTCGACGACAGAATGTGAAAGTTCATTCGGTGTCTTGTCAGTATTGCGAGTGTAGTGGTGATGGCTGACCTCCCTGAACCGATCGACAAGCCGCTGGCCCAGTGGTTCGAGGTTGAAGGAGCGGCGGACGTCCCCAGTGGGCGTGCAGGGTATGTTTTTGATCTTTGGCTTGGAAGCTTTGAGTTTGAGGTTAGACTGGGTTTAGCCATGGGGCTGGGCGAGGGTCAGAGGTGATGAGGTATTGCTGGTAGTCGTGTGCGGATAAGAGAGATAACTTGTCATCCTCACTTGTGTCGTATTTCTAGTTGGGGAAGATTAGGTTTCGAGTCCTGGTGGAGAGCGATATGCGCTGAATGTCAGCCACTCGTGGAGAAGTTCCAGCATCGCATGGTCGATCTTGCACCACTGACACACTAGCTTTTGGTATCTTGCATGGAATTCCAATATTGATAGTTATAGTGTGTTGAGCAATCTTGCTGGCGTTATTCAAGGCATCGTTGGATTAATTTCTCCTTAGTACATTATAAAGCTGATGCAAACCGACGGCATGGGGGTCCCGGTCAGAAGTCAAGGCCAGAATCATATCTATCGAAGTGAATAAGTAGTTTCAGATATTCCTCTTATCACCCACCACTGGTCGTGCCACTTATACTTCCCCCGACCTCTCCGCCCTCTCCACTTCTTCATCTATCTGTGCATATCCCTCGCCCGGCCACCGATACGCGTTCACCGCCATGTCGTGGACATGATGCCTTGGACTTGGTGGGCGAGGATGGCCATAAGCGGTACTTGGAGCCTGGCAGGCGTAGTACTGTTGATCGTTGACAACCTTATTGCTGCACATTCATCCATTAGATAGTCTGTACTCGCATCCCTGCAGCACTGTGGCACTCACGATCTGCATCCGTGCACCTACGATCCTCTTTCGTCCTCACCACCTCGTCACATCGGAATTCTAAATCTCCGTTCCATGGTCAATGGCGTACTCTGTGTTGATGATTTGGTCGGATCTGCAGAAAATATCAACTGTGAGCGTAGGGATCCAGTGACTACGCAAAAAGCAGATCCTCACGGCTGAAGATCCTTGGCATAGCATCCCCGCCCTTGAAAAGTAGAATAATCTTGCAGCGGCCAGCCGCTTGTGCCCAGATTTGGATACAGGAGAAGCCGTAGATGTAATTGAGCTGATGTTCTCTTTCTCTTTCTCCTTGTCCTCTACTTCCTTCGATGACACTGTTCCTTGCTATCTCCGTCGTCACGTTTGCGTCCGTGGATAGGGGCCGCGGAAGATTTCAGAAGGACAGTTATATTGATCTGTACCTCGTCCTTGCCGCGATCCTGCATCTTCCGAGGGGGCAGCATGGTGTCACAGTCAGCTTTGCGAGAAATGGACACAACAGTCGGGTCACTTCAACGCCTGCCTGTGTCCTTTTCGTGCTAAGAGCAGGTGTACAGGGTGTTGCATTGCACGTTGTTTCATTGTGACCATAGAAGCGTCTGACAGAAGGCATAAATAATGAGATCAAGGTAGAGAGCGCACATATAATTACTCTGCATTGAACTTTGCGACTCGTCTTCGGTCTAAGAACGTCACCGGATATTGCGAATCCGAGCGATGTGGTGGTACGGTATGGGCAGGCAGCAGGCAGCATGGAATCACTATCAAACAAAACAAGCCTTGAGTATACACGATCCATCAGCAAATATACAAGCAAACCTTGAGAGTCGTCCTTCGTATCAGAGGAAGGCGCCTGTATGGTGCGTAGTCTTTTCGCTGGTCTGGGGGCAGCGGCAGGACAGGGACGGGTGGTGATGAACTGTGAAGGAATAAACTATGTATCAGGCTGATGGCATCCAAGTGTCGAATTTGACCAACCCTGAAAGCCAGCAGAGAATCAGGTGGAGGAGGCCAACGTATCAGCTAAATGAGTAAATGGGACGTCGAGCTTGGTACAGCCACTGTTTGCATCCCACATTCCCTGCTTGTCCCTCTCCACCATCAACGATCAAAGGAATGTGGGTAGACTTTCACTATCCTGCAGATACCACTAATTGGAATTCTTCTAGTTCATAATATCGATAGCCTTCACCTTGTGCATACAGATCAACCTCTCCTGGGACAAGCCTTGACGCTCCAGCAGATCTTATCATGGATGTTGCTGGTTCTGGTGGTAGCGCTATTACCAGCACGCTTACGACCGGTATTCAAGACATCTCAGCTCTTCTCCCTCTCCTCGGCACAGAACAGTGTGAGGAACACCTTGCCTCATCCCTCACGAACGGCTATCTGTACGCGGCGGCCACGCCACTGTCTATCTTTGGCAGTCTCGGCGCCGCCAGAGCTGGTTTCAAGACTCTTCTGTCCAGCATTTCTATTCCACGATTGAAGTTTGCTGGTGCCAAAATCCTGGCTGATGCTGGTTTCAAACCACAAGGCACGAATCTTTCGCTTGTCATGCTCGACGACAGTCGGAAGGGATATTGCGCTGAGGAGCGCCTCGAGTCAATGATGAAGGAACTCCATCTTGATGATAGCAACAAGATTAACCTGTCTTCAAAAACTGGAACATGGAATATCCAGATGATTCTCGTCACGGCTGTTTGCTCCCTTGTCAGCATAACACCCTACATTCATCTTAACCTTCACGAGCCCAATTCGCTCACTCCTTTTGTCCGGTGGATATTCCCCATCATCAGAGCTATCGGCGGGTTTCTG
>QFEU01002426.1:0-13326 GCA_003316345.1 Tricholoma terreum
AGACGTGTAGGGCGCAGATATTAGGCATCTTCGCGATAGGGACTTCTTAGTTTAGTATACATGGATTAGACTTATTTCGCAATTGGTATCTCTGATTTCCCAGCTCTCGATCCGGTTTCGCTAGTTGGTGTCAAGCGCGTTATAAGGGAAAGTGGAAGAACGATAGACTCCAGTCCAGAGTTATTGCCCACGTTAGGCTCTTTCGTCACCCGGAGATGTCATGGAAGGTCACAGGAAGAAATGCTTGATCGTCGTAACAGGCTATGGTGCAGTGTCTGGGACAAATTAAGTACCATATATGCAGGCTCCTAAAACCAACCTCTCGTATCGCTCGTAGAGGTCTTTATCCTAGTACTGGGTTATATATTTTAGAATTTGATGCCAAGTTATTACAAATTATGATACGCGTTCAAACCAAGGAGGGCATGTGTGAGTTGGAAAGTCCGGGGCGATCTGTACGGCGATCTGTGCGGCGGCATCTCGGCCGTCCGATCACAACAATGATCATACTCCGCTCAGCCACAGCCTGCCAGTGCAACACGTCGACATGGGGCCTCGCGGCCGCGTTTTTCAGCTACTAGAGGAACATCCTGTCTTACATAGACTTACGCTTGAAGAGATAAACCTGTTCACTCGACTTGCAGCCCAGCTTAAACGAGACATACAACTTCCGTTGCCACTCGATCAATCAAACCCTGAACGTCCTCCTGATATTCTCCCTCCAACTATTGAGGAGTTCCTCAGTAAAGCTGTCGGGATCCCTCTCTCTTGCATAGAGGATCTGTGGGAGATCCTCAAGGAACATGTGTGGAATGCATCTCCCACACTATTTTTTGACGACGACCAGGCTTTGTTCAAGGAGCATGGATGGACACTTGGACTCAGTACGTTGATGCATTATGTAGACTGCCTCCTGCTAGCTCATCCGAGACCTTATCAGCCTCCTTAACTCTTTTCCCTCCATCAGAGACCTGTACCAACCCTGATTGTGAGCGACATGGCTTGCTGCTAAAAAAGGAACAACAATGCGCGGTTGTCACGTATACAGCTGGCCATGGTGTCCAGCCGGCATGGTCCATCCATCTTTCCTGTCGTGGTATGTACATCCTCACCATTTCTCCTGCTCTTGGGACTTACATCCACTATGAAGGTTGCTACACTAACTACCACAACAACTTCAGCGTGCACAGTGGGATCCGAACATACTACCTGGAGAAGCCCAAGTATATCCAAGTTGGGGAACACCAGTTTGTCGAGGATAAGGTCATCATGATGTGGACTGGACAGATGCTCCTCGGTTGGTGCGTTGTATGATAACATGTCTTAATTCCTTTGTCTAACGGTATGGCTTACACACAAGGTTTTCTGCATCCAATGCTGCCAAGTTGTATGAGATGGCCATGAAAGAGGACTACCTAACAGGAAGCATATGGGCATTTGGTACCAAGCTCATGACCAATCACATCTGGGATGGATTTGTCATCATGGCCCTTCTTGAAGATCACCAGCGACATGGGACATCTCTCCAGGTGCCACATGTAGGTGCACAGAAAGACCGTTTTAAGGCGGCCATGGAGGTGCGGAATGATTGGATCATTCTCAATGGCCAGCCGGATGCTGTACACCATGTCTGCGAAAAATGTATGCGAATTTATCTGATAGACGGTGAGTATCGCAAATGCCAAATCATTGTCGGGGATGGGATCAACATGGGACATCCGTGCTGTGGTATCTTCCACTGCCTCATCGCCCTCTGGAACAACCGCCACCGGTTCTGCCTGATGCACGACTCCTATCATTGCATCTGTGCTGTCACCGGGTGTGAGTCGCCCATCATGAAAGACAAGAAAACCTGCTCGCTGGAATCCCACCAGAAGATGGAGGAGCTGAACACTGCCTGTGGAAAGGCTGCGTTTATGTTGAGGGACCGACTTCCGCACACCCAGGTCTCGCACCCAACCAACGCAATTGTTACGCCTGATGAACAGGGAGACAAGGATGAAGAGGAGGACATGGAGGATGTGGAGGAGCATAATGAGTGGTTTGAGCTAGAGGGTGAGGACGTGCGAATGTATAATGCCCTGAATCCAGCTTCAATTGGGATTGTTGACCATGTCGACGACATCGAGGTGCCGTGCCCATCCAAGAAATCAGATCAAGGCAACAAAAAGATCAAGGCCCAGTTTGGATGGCGGCGGACACATAACGAGCAGACCTTGGTGCGCCCCTGTGGCATTATTTTTGCTAGAGCCACAATGTACGGTGTGGAGGCAGTATCAAACTTTCTGGTATTGACCACCAGGTGTTAAATCTCGGTCTGGCGCTGACACCTTTTTCAGGTTATGGTCAAGAATGCCTTTTCTGTCCCCAGAGCTCAAAAACCTGAACACCTTATATACAACAGCAACTGTGATGCCAAGCAACAGGCGATGGCGTCGAATGATCCTTATTTCAAGGACATGGGTATGTGTGTCGACGTCTGGCATTTTGTCAACAAACACAAGGTGACACACACCTTCTGTCAAGAGAACTGTAACCCAGCGATGTACCCAGAGCTGCAGGATGAAGAAGGCAAGGGCTGGTTCTTCAACATGTCCGTGGCAGAACAAACAAACACTTGGCTTGGAGGCTATCACTCAATCTGCCGAGAGATGTTACCTGCAAAGTACAATTTTTTTCTTGATGAGATGATCAGGTTGCGGAATCGCGAGGTGTTGAAGAGGCTTGCCACGTCAGGACATAACCCTCACATCCTATAGTGTATGCAGTATATTTTTTGTTCTCTATGTAACTGCCAGTACATCAACGAAGCATGTGTTGTGATACAAAATGAGAGGCTACCGTAACAATACAAAGATGCTATACATGATGCGAGAGAAAGATAATACATGACGTCGGAATACACAATTCAATACATGACAAGATGCGATATGTGGAGAAAAAAGAGTGCAATGCGAGGATGATTTAGGTGTTGGGATACACAAATCAATACATGACAAGATGTGATAGGTAGAGAAAAAAAAAGTAGTAAAACATACACCATTCACCTGAGCAGAACACCTTGGGCAAAACTGCTCCACAGCCCTGCAGCTGTGCGGTGCGATGAAAGCGCCACCTGGCGTTGCGCCTCGGAAGCTCTGATCCAACAGCGGCGCTGATCCATGTAATTTGACCTCACGAAAGGTTCATGGAAGACATCCTCGAAGCGCTCACGAAGTGTCATGGTGCTTGCAAGTCGATCCATCCTGACAAAGCCACTCGACATATCTACCACAAACATACCTGCTGGCCATGGCCGGATAGGAGCAGGGGACAGTGGCAAATCATCACCCAATGATGATACTAGTGGTACCGTCTGCTGTGCAGGTGGTGACATGCTAGACGTGGGTGTACCTGGGACCGAGATGGGGCACAATGATGAACCAAGGTCCATCTGTCGCTGGCGTTGGAGGGGACAACACTCCGCCGCTTCTGGCTCCTGCTTGACACATCATCGCTTTATGGCAGTTGACTCTCCTTCAACAAACTCAATGTCTGAGCTGCTGTCCTGACTCGAAGCCTTCTTCTGCTGCTCCCTCTTTTTCAACCTCTCTCAGACCATCTGGCGCTCGTCTTGCATACTAAGGCGGATGCGCGCCACTGAATTTGAGACCCGCCTCACAAGCTCATCGAGATCAACACATCCTACACCCCGTCGGCGGAGGAGCACGTATGAGTCTGTGGATACTTCAAATCGATACCCCATGTTGATCTGGACCCAGAGCCGATGCTTTACATCGTACCGATCCACACTAAGGATATTGTTGCCGAGGCCTTTGAGTACCTCAAGACTCTCGCCAAGGACAAACACAGGCCACTGGGGACAGTCTTGTATGCATGTAACGATAGGTGCTACTGCTTCGCAGTCCCAAAAGACAATGTGAAACTTTTGAGAAAGTTTGGGAGCGACGCGCTTCACAGCCATTGCTTGAGTTCGGTCCTGATACTCCCGCATCCATATTGGGTTTAGATGGGTGGTGATCGCAGGGTGTTGTGACGATGAGCCACTGATTTGGGTGACCTTCAAAGTGGGGACAGCAGAACTTGGAGGTGACGAACCAGCCATGAAATGGTTCCAAGGTGAGATGGAGGAGGAGGATGTACCATGGGATGGGGCGGAGAAGCTACTCAAGGAGCTACGTGATGCTACCAGTGCAGCCTGCAATTGCTCTTCCTTCTCCTCCTCTGTTTCTGGAAGCTGGCCAATCAGCAAGTTGCTAGCAGGTGGTGATTCGGCAGCCAGTGACCCAGGACTTGGAGTAGGGGATCATATTATCGCTTGGAACTGCCTTTCCTCTTCTGCATCATGCTCAGCCTGGTCCCAGTCCTCCTCCGCCTCACGTTCTGCATGTGCACGTTCAAAAGCCTGGATGCGATGCACAGGCGAGTCATTCATGAAGTCCTCACAAAATTCATCGGCAGAGAACAGTTGATCCATGTTGAACTCATGTGGGGGAACAGATGGAGACAGTGGTGAAGGATAGCAGTGTGGGAGAAGAAGAGGTGGGAGAGGTTAGCGAGGATGGAAAACAGCAGTATCAGGTTGAGGTGCCTGCCGTTTCTCTTGTTGGCGTTGCAAGAGCCCATGGAAGTTGTGTGCTGGAGCCGAACACCCGCCCTTGTTGTCAACACAATGTACTTTACACATTGCATTGATGCAGCAACTGTGCGATGTTCTTGCACAGTGAGGCTGTGCACAAGTGGCTGACTTCTTGCGTGGTTGTTTGAGAGTTGAGGAGGGTGTCGCAAGTGAAGCACCTGTGACTCGTTGGGGGAAGGTAAAATGATACTTTTGGCAGGAGTGACACTGTAAGAATTCTTGTGAGGGCCGATCCAACATTCAGCAGAATGTTCGAAATACATACATGTAGATAGTAGTGGCCAGGAGCCAACCTGCCTTGAGCAATCTTCGGTATAAGGAGGCACCCACACTTCGGGCAGGTGTTAGGACCTTCTAATGTTCTGCCTGGTGCCATGCGTGAGGGTATCATGGGTGAAGGGAATGGAGGAGGGAATGAGCGCGACAAGTCACATGTGCATGCTATGTTTGTCCTTGAGTTCTGGCAGGTAGTGATGTTCCGGCCCAGCTTGGCCTGAAAGCCCCGGCTTTGGCTTGGCCTGAGGCGGCTTTGGCTTCCTCAAACCTTAGGCCAGGCCAAAGCTGCCACTCACGGCCTGGCTCCGGCTTGGCTTGGCCCAGGCCGCGGCTTTTGTATTGAAAAATATTTTTTTGTGTATAGTACGTGAACAGTTGATAATGAGGACTACAAACATCACCTATAGCTACGTAGCAAGGGTATGAGATGAGTCATGGCACTGATTGTGCACTGGTCCCATGCCAAACTCCGCATGCATCATGATCGGAAGACAGCAAATTTACCGTGGAGGTGTTGTGAACACAAATATGATTGAGGGCGGGGGACTACGGGGGGATGATGATGAACCTTCTATTGTGGATTGTCTGGATGGATCACCACACCTGTAATACCCAACATAGCCTCCTGTCGCATTGTCGCCACCATGATCTTTTCATCTGTAAACAGAATGAGTGGGTGAAAGGGGCAGTATTCCAAAAAGATGCCACCTGAGCCCATTTCTTGCAGCCAGCACCGTCCCCATCCCTGTCTGAGCCCATAATCTGCGGGTAGTTGCTTGTGGCTGGCCATGATCGTCGGTCGTTAATGTTTTAACCCGGTAGCGGATCGTGATATGATACTGGCATTGTGCGTGAAGGTTGCATGCAGTTTATCGCCACTGTCGTCGCACTCTCTGTTGCCCGTTTCCTGTAGTTGGTCACTTGTGCATCCAGTGAGAGTAGATGCAGGGACGGTAAAAAGGCCGTCGTCAAATGTTTAGATCTGAAAAATGCATGAAAACAATTAGTTAGGTAAAAAGAAACATATGAGGAAGCCTCGTGCCTTGGTCACCTGAAACCAGATGTCCGGTCCTTGGTTTTGTTCTCCAGCGGGGGTGTTTGTATTGGCGGGCGTGGTGGCATCGGAGTGATGTAGGGGCGTAGAAGCTGTTGCGGTGTCATTAGGTTTCGCACACCTTCATTGCCGTGAGCAGTGGTTGTCCTAAAATTGAATGAAAACAATGTTTAGTTGAGGAAAGCAAGAAAGGATGAACAACAGAGCTTACCTAGGGCTCAAACGTCGATAAGGTCATCCGAGCCTCCAGTGTGAATTGTTTACTGCAGCTGCAGCTGTCTCTGGAATTGTCGTTCGAGGTCTGTTGATTACATCAGCATGGGCGTGCGTGTGAAGTTTATTTGAGGTTTGAGGATGAAATTTTGATGTGTTAACGTGTTCAAAAGTCTGCCTCTATCACTTGAGTCAGATCAACTGAAAAGCCGCGGCCTGACGGCCTGGCTTTGGCTTTTCAAGAGTGCAGGCCGGGCCAAAGCCACGACAAAGCCATCCTCAGGGCTTGGCCTGGCTTGGCCTGGCTCACGGCCTGAGGCCGGGCCACGCACATCACTACTGGCAGGCTGACCCACTGCTGACCTGCCGCTGGACAGATCGCCGTCAGATCGCCCTGGACTTTCCAAAACCCATACTTTCTGAAACCAAGACAACCTCAACTCGCGATAGAGAGGCTGGCAAAACTGTCATGGGAATTTTGAAAGGGTCCTAATAGGGCCCTAGCTTAGGGTCTAGAAAACTCATTTTCAAACTGTCGTTTCCACTGATCGAGACTTATTACAAAGCACCAAAACTATCTGTCAGTGACTGTGACGGCCGCCAACAATTCTTGCAAGTTGTCCCGCTCAGCTATATCTAAGGCTCCGCCTAACTGAAATGTCCACTATATCTTCTATTGAATGGACTGCAAAACACATCCGAGAACTTGTTGAAGCTAAATTTCATTAGCACGCTTGCTGGCTACAAATCAAAATTGCCCTTGCTTTACACGACAAGAAAGATGTTGTTGGTGTTGCCGCTACTGGTATGGGCAAGACACTGTCATTCTGGATTCCTCTGGTCATGGCTCTGGAAGAGGGACAAGACATAATGGTCTTTGTAGTCACACCATTGCCGCCACCATTGAACCTACTCAGAAAGCAGAACTCAGATCAGCTGAATGCAGCTGGGCTTTCAGCTATCTCCGTTTCTGCACAGAACACAAACAAAGACACATTCACAACACCCACAATGTCAACTATATGTTGTCACCGTGTGGCTGGGTTTTCCTGTCCATTCGAGTCAATGCCCTCTTCGAACAACTCTGCAAAGCCTCCAAGTTGTTTCCAGTATTCATCTTCGCTATCTGTGCCAGGCTCATTTACTGGTGCTTCTATTGTAATGTTGCCATCATGGTCAATAGTTTGCTGTTTTGAATGTGATACACTTTTCCTTTGATCATGGCGATGCTGTGCCCTATCGCGAGCCATGTTCACATTGTTATCAGCTGAAAGCATAGCCTCCATAATTCTCCACACAGATGGTGCCATTTCCCCCATCCTCTTCCCGAGATGCTCAATATCAAATGTGGCAAGCTGGGAATTACTGGCTTTGCACACACTGAAGTGGAACCCAGCCTCTGTCGCAAGCAAACCTGACAGCTCATCTATGTAAATCTTGATTGAATTATTCAGAGACCACGTTGTTACTTGCTGCTGGGTTCTGGGATGTGAATGAAAGCAGTCCAGTATGGCCAGGCTATCATCAGCTAATTCCTTTACAGCATCATGATCATGATGCTGTCGACTTAGCAATAATGATATCACAACTTCAGATAGAGTTGTTCCCTTCTCCTGAAGACTCTCCAAGATCCGGTTGAGCTTTGTTGTTGAGAGGACCATAGCGTGTTGATGGGAAGAATTGTGTGAGAACTTGCTGCTTGAGTGGGCTTTATACAAACAGCACAAGACACCAGGTGAGACCAAGGTAACATCAGATTCATAAGTATGGTGCAACGAGGTAAAGAATCCTGAGTAAAACTACACAGTACTAAGTAGATATAGCTGAGCAGGACAGCTTGCAAGAATTGTTGGCAGCTGTCACAATCACTGACAGATAGTTTTGGTGCTTTGTAATAAGTCTCGATCAGTGGAAACGACAGTTTGAAAATGAGTTTTCTAGACCCTAAGCTAGGGCCCTATTAGGACCCTTTCAAAATTCCCATGACAGTTTTGCCAGCCTCTCTATTGCAAGTTGAGGTTGTCTTGGTTTGAACACATATCAAAATTTGTAATAACTTGGCATCAAATTCTAAAATATATAATCCGGTACTAGGATAAAGACCTCTATGAGCGATACGAGAGGTTGGTTTTAGGAGCCTACCATATATGGTACTTAATTTTGGCTGACCAATCAAACATCCATATATGGTACTTAATTTGGCAAGGCAGATTTATGTACCATATATGGTACATGCCTGGCTACTTTGTTTAGAAAGTAGTTCCCATCTGCATGCCTTCTTGAGAAATACTTTCCCACACCTAATCAAAAGCATAATTATCTCTTGATTTCTTCTCTTCCCCTCCTCCTACCACCATCCCCCTTGTACTTTGCAACTGCTACTATGCAAAATGGCTCCTGAAAGACCCTCTGGTGGCAAGAATGCACCAGGCCACTCAGATGTTGCAAGCCAAAAATAGCAATAGCCAAATCAAAAGTGTATTAAATCAAATGCCTATGTTGCAAAGGTTTTACCACCATCATTGTGTAGTCAATTTGGTGTTGCAGCCTTTCTTGAAGTCCCTGATATACAAATGGGAGAGCCAGATAGAGTTGAGTCAATGGTACTTGTCGGTAGTGTCTCTATAGAGGATCTGCAAGCAACTCTGGAAAATGTATTTACACAGCTGCCAGTGCAGGCTGGGATGTCAGCTGCTTCATCCTCACACCAGCTGAACTCTCAGGTCACTACTCAAGCTCTGAGTGACCCCCAGATTCCACAACAGGCTTCTGTTGAGAAAAAGTTAGAAAAAAAGTCATTACAGAAGAAAGGAGTTGTTTTACCAGATAATTTTACTATCTTGCCATCAGATCATTGTAAGAGACAGTATGGGCTCCATGTGGGTGCTGGACAGGGTGGGGGTGGTTGCCCTGGTTCAGGTAATTGGTCAAAATGCATATACAACAAGTAAGACCTATACTGTTTGCTGAAATTTACAAATAACAAACCTCTTTAGGGCTGTTGACATGGCAGCTTCATGACATCACATGGTACTGATTTTGTGTCTTTTATTGCAGCTGTAATATATCAGTGGTCAATATGTAGCCAAGCTTTTCTGAATTTTATGAAAAATATACAAAAGTCCAATAAAAAATTACCCAGTTGGTCTTATAATAGTATGATATGAGGGGTAAGTCCAGGCCCTATGGGCCTGGACCCTTTTTTGATTTTTCTAAAAATTTTGAGCAATGTCCCAGACATGGCACCACAGCCTCATAACATGGGATGTTCAATGGGCTCTAGATAGATTTCCAACTCCTGCATAACAAATCTATAGGACTCACTCTACCCCAGGTGCTAGAATAGTTTCGAGTCACAATAGTCGATGGTACAAGTTCAAGGAGTGTCACGAAACCTGTATTGTGGAACCAAAGAACAATTAATGTGTCAAGTAAATGACACTGTGTCTGCACCAGTAGGTCTTCAATCCAAGATATATGTTGGACTACACACCTCATGACATGTTTTTTTGGGCTATTATTGCACTATTGTCATGCCTATGCTTAAGTGAGACAGCTTAGAACACTATGAGACCCACATGGTAGGAATGCTATCCCACATTTCAGCCACTTAAATGGTGTAAAATATATATTTATGGTGTGGTTTTCATGTATTGATAAACATCAAAACAAAATAAGTTTCATCAGAATTTGGTATGAAAATCTGCCACTAAGGTAGAGGACACCCACAAGCTGCCAACATCATGTGGTCAGCATGACAATGTCCAAATTCATCAGAAATTCTATTAGAGATGGCTCTGACCACTTCACAACAACATTATAAGAGATTTTCCTGCACAGAAATACGATAAAATGTACAATAGTCATCTTGTGATAGTTAGTTTTATGTGACATTTATTATTCAGTTCAATTTTTCAATTTTTAAATTCCATCACATCAATATCCGAGTGTTGCATCTGCAAAACTCTTTACTGGTGTCTGATTAACATGGGGCGAAAGCGCAAGGCAATACTATGAAGCCTTAAAAATCTGAAGCATGCATTCCTTCCATCTGCCCTTTCCAAGAAACGAAGAAAGCTGGAGTCTGGCAGTAATTCAGAGGATGCTGAAAAGGAAAACAATCCAGTATGTGTAACCTTCAAACAACTAGTGCATCATTTTACTAATAAAAGAAAAGGATGCAGCATCAGTATCCTTCTTGTCAATGAGAACCACAAAAGTACTTATATGGACACTGTTTCAACCTCCACATCCAAGAATGTGCTGGCATCACTCTGGGGCATGCCAGTGACTGAAGACTCTCATCTTGAGATAATCTCGAGAAGGCTGGCCTGCCAGGACACCACTAGAGCCTCGCTTCTCCTTATTTCTTCCACTTACTAATAATTGCATATAGTACTTACTCTGATTCACTTTTAGTACATAGATAGCCTCTCAGTGGTATAGTAACTGTTACAATGTAGATTACCAGCTCAGAATCCTATAGTTTCTCATATTTCTGCTCGAATTTTGGTTTGTTTGACAAACCGTCAAGCATAGAGCTATATATCATATATTATAATAATCCTGTGCATGAAAACACGATATAGATGGGGTGTAAGGTTGAGTACAGACCGTTTTTCTACCCCACCACCAAATTTGGACTGCAATGTTACTCAATAGTAACACTATGTGACATTGGTGGCTTGTGGATGTCCTCTACCTTAGGAGGAGTGAAAAAGGTAGTTTTTTTCCTACTTGTAAGGGATGAGCCGATGAGATGAATTTCTCACTATTTTGTCTGCAGTTCATACTATACCAAAATTTTTCCATAGGATGAATTTCATTAACTTTCAGAGGACTTTTCAGAACATTTGGACTGGTTGAATTTCCCCCACTTTGGAGTAGATAGATTTTCATCCATTTATAAAATACTATTCACTATGTTATTGAGGTTTTTCAAACCACTAAGATACAAAATATATTTGAAAGTAGCAAAGAAAATCCCTCCTTCATCATATCCTCATCGGCCTATTGCTGCTGCTGCAGGCTGTGGCACCCATGAGTTGGGGCTGGGGTAGGGATACACCCCATGAACAGTTGCCCATGGCGGTGTTGAGCCAGGTAGTTGTCCCCCGTCTCCTTGTTGTTCCCCTCTTGTCATCATCCCCCTCTTGTTATTGTTCCCCTCTCGTGATTGCCATCCCCCTATTGTTGCCATCCCTGTTGTCATTGTTCCCCTCTTGTGATCCCCCCCTCATTGTTGTGGTCCCTCCCTTGTCATCATTGTGGTCCCCCCTCGTTGTTGTCATTGTCATTGTTTTTCCCCCCTTGTCATCATTGTTGTTCCCCTCCTCTTGTTGTTGTTCCCCCCGTCTTTATTGTTGTTCCCCCTTGTCATTGTTGTCCCCTTGTTGTTGCAGTCCCCTTGTTGTTGTGGTCCCCCTTCATTGTTATGGTCCCTCCCTTGTCATTGTTGTGGTTCCCCTCTCATCATCAGTCCACCCACTATCCACCCCATGAGCAGTTGCTTGTGAGGCTGGGGGCAGGTGATGTACTGTGGTGGGTAGGGTGTAGCATGGGTATGGGTAAACCCGTGGTAAACGGCCCACAGGTTTGATGGGTATGGGTATGGTTGCCGAAATGCCAGACCTGTGACATACCGTACCTGTTTTGGCGGTGTCATGGGTATCAACGGGTATTGGCTGCGGAAGATGCTGGACATCAATCATCAGGAGATACAACAACAAAATCGCCATTTGTAAGTATTTCAACTTTCTTATTTCACATCTAACAGTTTTGTTAGATCCCACTCTAGTGACACGAAGCATACGAAATGGGCCTAAACAACTTTGATCATCGTTTGGGCCCCAGGTAAGTTTTCTTTGTTCATATCTTATTTTTCTTTATTCAACTAACTTCATTTGCATTGTTTACAGGTTTTAACTTACAACGACGCGACTACCACCACCACAACAACAACAACAATGGCCACCATGGCCACCATCACCATCACCACCACAGCACCCCCAACCGCTGCTGCGAGCAACTGCTCGTGGGGCGGAAACAGGGAGCAACAATGGGAAGGCGGGGGGAACAGGAAACAGGGAAACGATTATATGAGGGAAGGACGATGGGGACGAAGACGACGACAATGATGAAGACGATGGCAAGGGGATGGGGACTTGAACACAGGGACAGGATGGGATGAGGCATAGGCCCAAACGACATGTATCGTCGTTTGGGCTTTAGGTAAAGTTTTTTTTTGTTTTTTTTTTTTTGTTTTGTTTTTTCAACTAACTCATATTTTCATCTTGTTTTTTAGGTTCTAACTATGTTATAACAACGAGACGAGGCCTCCACACCCACCCACGGCAACGCCACGATGCCACACGACTGAAAACCAAAACGGATGATGAGGACAGACGACGCTTCATCCCTCCCGCCACTTCCCCTCCATCAACACCCACCACCACCACCACCACCACCACTCCTGTACCCACCACCACATCATCTAACGCCGGACAACAGGACGGGGATGTGAGGGATGAGAATGATGAGAATGACAAGAACGGCGAACCACTGCCACCGCGAGTGGTCGAAATGGGGAGCAACGAGATGGGATGACAACGCCAGGGGACAGGGATGGAGAGGGGGACAAACAACAACTACATGGGCAGCAATGGCGATGAGGATGGCGATGAGGAAGGGGATGATGATGAGGTGAAACAAAGAAAGGCCCAAGACGTCGGCGTCTCTTGGGCCACAGATGAGTTTTTGTCCTTTTTTCATTTCATTTCATTGTTACTAACCCCAAACATTTCAGGCAATGATTTTACTATTGACAACGACGGGCGCCCCTGACTCACCCCCACCACTGCCATGAGCCCCTGCTCGTGGGGTGGTTAGGTGGTAGCAACAAGGGGACTCAGATGGGGGACAGGGGATGGGGATGAGGAGGATGATCCAGGACTGCAAGGGGCAGGGGCACTACTGCGAAGAAGGGGAAGGACCTCTTCTCGCCTCCCATCTCGCTGCGAGTGAGACGGTGTTTTGTCTTTTTTTTATTTAGTATTGTATAGAATTATAAAATACACAAACCCCTTCTTTGCTCTTCTTGAGTGGCAGAGGTGTCTTTTTTTCAAAAATAATTAAATAAAAGTCC
>QFEU01002430.1:5361-17049 GCA_003316345.1 Tricholoma terreum
ATTATGGGTAAGGGTCCCCAAAAGATAAAAGATGAGCCATGTCACTTGGCTAAGACATCTGTTAGCTATGTGGCCAAATCCCTGTCACTTTAACCTGAAACCAGTTTCAGGTGTGACAACGGGCACAGATCATGGGATGGTTCTTTTGACAATCATCTTTTGATGTTTATTACTCTTATGTTTTCACTTACCGATCATTTCACTGCTGTACACATGGCCACTCAGAATTTGAGTGGTTGGGAGTAGTGATTGCAGGTCCAGTTGCAGCAACTGGAAAAAGACTGCAACCCAACCCAGCTGCAACTGGTAGCAACCTTCACCGGTTGCAACTGGTTGCTAATGCGTCACATGTCACAGTGGGTTTCCTGACCAAAACGAGCCCTGGAACATCCAAAACAGTCAAGAAATGAGCAAGTTATGATCAAAATGAATATTCTACTCATAACTTACTGTCCTTTTGGTTGTTTTACTTGATTTCTTTTGTAGTACAAAACACCAGGACATGGAAGTTCATTTTCTGCATCTAAAAACACAGGTTGTAACCAGTTGCAACTGAGTTGGGTTGCAACCAGTTGCAGTTGCAGTTGTTCATTTTTGGGTCAAAAAACCGGACCCAACTGAACTTTCAAACTCTAGGGTCAAGTGCCACAGTCTGGAGGGCACCACGCTTGAAGGGGGCAAGTCAATAGTGCCCACAGAAGTGTGACAGGCTCCCCAAGTAATTTTCCAACCTCTAGTCTGTTGATTTGATATTTGTGCATCATTGTTTCGAACATTTTCTTATGCTACAGATTATAACATGCTTTATGTTCCTGAATGCTACCTAGATGGTTTAAATTGTGGTCATATGGATGGACCAGTGCGAGAGCACGCATGCAGTCGCATTTTTTCTTCTTATTTGTATTTAGGTGTCCTGCCACCTGTTGAATGCAGGATCAAAACTTTTTTCCACTTTCTCCTTCCGTTATCTTTAAGTTTGTTCCCTATAAGAGGGGACTGAGTTTGCTGCATGCTAAGGTGTAGTACAGTTTATTATAGCCTTTATAACTGACTCTTTGCCTTTCAGACCCCTCGAGAATTGGGTTCTGACAAGTAACGATGCCAGTTCCATATGTCGAGACAGGGTCTCTCATTTTCTTGCCCCACCACTCTCATTTTATGTTATCTAATGTTTGCTCATCTATGCATTCTCACACCTGGTGTTGAAAAACCAACATCAATCACCCATGGCCACACCTTCCCCATTTCCCCTCACGAACTACTGTTCATCCGCTTTTATGGACCACCTCTATCCATCCACCCAGAGTTTCAACAACCCAAACTAGAACCTCCAGTACACCGTGACATTCTTCTACACAGGCTCTGAAGTGATGCATTACTAAATATGTAAGGTGTAGTAGTAGAGGGTTGAGTTTCAGTCCACTGATGCATTACTACCACAAAATGTGCAACACTGCCAACAGATACCACAAAGTCCAGTAATGCATCATGCTGAACAAAGTTGTAGTAATGCATTACTACCATGAAATATGCAACAGATACCTCAAAATTCCAGTAATGCATCACACTGAACCATAATGCATAACGCTTCAATGGGTATTGCTATCACCAAATAGGTGAGAGAGTGGTACCGATGCATTACATCTTGAGCTAGAATGATGCATTACTACAACAGGCATTCCAATAGCATTATACTGATGCATTACATCCCAAGTGGGAGTGATGCATTACTGTTACAACCATTTTGAAAGTTTTACTGATGCATTACATTTCAAGCCAGAGCAATGCATTACTAGTACATTACAACCAACAGCATTGATGCATTACTATAGACATTCCAAGTTGAAACGATGCATCACATTGAATCGTTCAGTGATGCATCATGTTAGATGGGCATAATAAATTAATAATGTGGGCCAAATATCTCAAGACGCAGTAATGCATCACATCAGATGGGGGGATGTACATTTGAGGAGAAGTAATGCATGAGAGGGATGGCAGTAATGCATCACATTGGATGGGGGAGATAACATTTGAGAGGCAGTGATGCATGAAAGGGACAACTGCTTACTAGCACTGTATCACTCTCAGGTACTTACTACTGTTATATGATGCATTAGATCCACAGTATAGGCTGGCACAGGTTGTAAGCAGTATTAAAGTTACCCTAGCCATGACAAAATAGTAATATCAAAATGTAGTTGGCAATATCTTTCTCAGTTCTTTACCGATTTTGATGAACCAGGGAGTGAAATTGAAGAGAATGTGTGTGTGAATCCCATGGTATAACTCACATAACAGATGAACCGGTTGGAACCAGTTTAATGCAGCCTTTTTCAGTTCCATAATATTTTTCAGAACAAAAGACTGGCAACTGGACTGCAAAAGACTGGTCCTATAAATAGCCACCTGATGAACTGGACTTCAGTCTAGTCTGGTCCAGTTTTGGTCTTTTTCCAGTCCTATGGACCAGACCTTTAAACACTATGTATAGGTCTTCCTGAATGCTGGTTGGTTCTCTGCTAACATCTATGTCGCCTGTGAAGCTCAGTAAAATAAAAGTCAAGTGATGGTCTGGCTTTAGTCGGGATCTGACTAAATGGTGACTAAAATGTCATTTTTTGAACTATTGCCTGACTTCGGAAGTCAGCCGATAGTCAGGGTATGTATGCAGGTGCAGGTGTAGTATACACTATTTATACCCGTGTCGTACCCTATAGTCAGTCAGTATCTTCAATTGCATGTGCTAGTGGCCAAGATAAATGAAATGTATTCGAACTTCCACAAACTACATCTAGCAGAAGGTAGCTACAGTCTGCTTAGATCCGTTGTTGCAGACAACACCAAACTTCCTCATCTTCATAATATGCAAGTACTGCCAACCCTCAGGAGTTTTCTTCAAGCACAATATCAGTGCCTTATGGTACAGACTTGTGGAATGTGGAAAGGGGGGATAACCAGATTGCGAAGGCTGGCAAAGGGTGAGTTGAGAATAGGAGACCTTGACAAAGGTTTTCCGACAATGAAAAGAGATGCTGGAGATGTTGGATACTGTTGTAAGGGGGTGTGGTGTAGAAAGTGGTTCATGTTCGAGGGACTGGGAGGAATAAGTTCGGCACAAGGGCATAGTGAAATGTTGGGCAGCCTGTGAAGTTATTGAATATTGCAGATTGCAGATTGCATGCTGAGTTGCACAGTGTGCAATGTAGTACTCACTTCATGTCAATTTGCAATGTTGCAACAACCACAACATTAAGGCAGGGCAGGGGTACAGGTAACACCATGATAATGTGGTCACGGGTACACTCGGATATGGGTATGGGTTCCAGATTGCCATACTTGTGCAACACCATACCCTTATCCCATGGGTTTATGGGTATCCAGGTACCGAAGTTCCAGTCAGGTGAGTAACCATGTGACCTTGTTGATTCACTCATGGCACCACTTTTATCTTGTTTTCTGGGCGACAACCACCACTGGTGACCACCCCTCCCTCGCTGCAAATGCAAGTGGAGGGGTTCTTGACTTTCTTGGTGACTACAGCTACCACCCCCCCTTCACTTGCTCCAAACGCGAGCAGAGGGGTGTCTTGTTTCATTCTGGGCATCAGCTACCCCCTCTGTCGCCTCAAATGTGAGGAGGGGCTTCATCTCACCCACTAACAGTCACCACCTCCCCTCCATTACCTCAAATGTGAGAAGGGGGCTCATCTTGTCTACCAACAGCCACCACCACCACCCCGTCACCTCAAATGCAAGCAGGGGGTTCGTCTTGTCCACCCCCCCTCCGTCGCTTCAAATGTGAGGAGGGGCTTTGTCTCGTCCACTAACAGCCACCACCCCCCCTCCATCGAGGAGGGGGCTCGTCTCGTCCACCACCAGCAACCACCCCCCCTCCATCACTTCAAACACGAGAAGGGGCTTCGTCTCGTCCTCTAACAGCCCCACCCCCCCTCCGTCACCTCAAACGTGAGAAGGGGGTGCATCTCATCCACCATCAGCAACCACCCCCCCTCCGTCACTTCAAATGTGAGGAGGAGGCTCGTCTCGTCCACTAACAGTGACCACCCCCCCTCCGTCGCCTCACACGCGAGGAGGGGGTTCATCTTGTCCTCTAACAGCCCCCCCTCTTGCTTCGAGAGGGGGTTATGTATTAGAATAGTTGTAGTTATATTTTAAAATATATATTCTTACTGTAGGTGTTGAAACCTGCGAGTAACTGCAGGTAACCCGCAGGTACCTGCAGTAACACCGTACCCTTAACTGTACAGGGTATGGTGTTCATGGGTACAGGTACAGGTATGAAAAAATATACCCAGGGGTTACCCCTGCCATGCCCTACACAACATGTGTCCGTTATCATTATTTATTATTTGTTGCTAGGGACTTAGCTAAAATGTCATTTTTCAAACTAACACATGACCCCAAAGAGACTTTTACCCGATGGCACATGACTTTGGTCAACTTCTCCATTTTAGTGAGTGTGAAGAGATATTTGATCAACTACAAAACAGCTCAAAAATTGAGCTGTTTTGTAGCCAGTCAATTATCTCCAAAAAACCTAACTTTCATGCTTAGTATTGGCAGAGAACCCACCAGTGTTTGGAGGGATCTAGGTCCTCAACTTTATTCTGAATTATAGCAAATTTATTTGAAGCTATGTCTTACAGCCATTTGCGGAACTTAGGGCGCGGCCGATTTTTTTTCCAAAAATTCTCAGGAATTAGGTTCGAATAGTAATTGACCTGTAGCTCACTCAGTAGTGCACCTATAGCTACGAGAATAGTATATTCGGACTCAGCTTGACATATGCTACAAGTATGTACCATAAAAAAGGAAAAAATTACAGTTTCGAAAAAGTCAGTTTTGTCAGCTTCCATCAGTGAAACGCGACGCGTCTTTCTTTCACCTCCAGCAAGTGTATTCCACTCAGACATCTTGTACGACCTGTCATGCCTCGCAAGAAGCCTCCTGTCCCAGTGTGAAAGCATTATTCTGTGGATCTAAAGCGGCGCGTCATCCATCAAGCATACACATTGCACAAGTGCTCAAAAGATATTGCCACTGATCTTGACATGCCCCTACGGGTCATACAACGTGTGAAGAAGACATGGCAAGAAGTTGGAGAAGTTTGTAGGGATAGAAAGTACATGGGGAGAACACCACTGCTATCTATGGGAGAAACTCAGGTGTGTCACACAATGTATCATGTATGAGGGCCACACTATCTTCTGACTATATGTCTCAGTTCATGTTGGCATTACTTGAACACACTCCAGATCTATACCTAGATGAAATACAGGAGCAATTACATGAGCAGCATGACATATCTGTATCCCTGGCCACTATCTCTCGGACTCTCAAAAGACTCGGAATGAGCTCAAAGAAGGTGCATAATATTTGTTCTCTACTTGTATGTACTACATCTCATAATTCTATCATCATATTGTAGCTTTCTCGAGCTGCTGCGGAGCGTTGCCAAGAAGCTCGGAATGCATTTGCATTAGAAATTGGCGCATATCCAGTAGAATACCTTGTTGCCGGTGATGAAGCAGCAGTCAACATTCTAACCACGTACCAAACAAATGGATGGTCTGTTCAAGGGATTCGTGCTTGCAAGCATTGCAATTTTGTTTGTGGAACTCGGTATGTCCTACTTGATCTCAAATATGTTCATCTTGAGCTCATTGCTAAATCATAAGCTACTCTATGCTTCCTGCACTTACAGTGGATGGCATTATTTACAGTCATATCAAGATTGGTGGGTACAATGGTGATCAGTTTATGGAATGGCTTCAGGGTGTCCTGTCTGTCATGAATGCATATCCGGCCCCCCGAAGTGTCCTCATCCTCAACAACTGTTGAATACATCATGTTCCAGGTGTTGAGGAGCTCTGTGAAGAACAGTTAGTCAGATTTTCACCTGTTTAGAAGATATTCTGACTCAGACTTCTCACTCAGTGGAATCAAGCTTGTCTATTTTCCTCCGTACTCTCCTGACCTGAACCCAGAGGGCAGTCACGGGAAAAATCCATGATATCAACCTCAGGACTTGTCGACCTGACTGGTTTACGGGGTCTCAGGTGTTATCAGCTTACATCATCAGATTAGATTCACGCAATTCATAGCAATTTCTTGATTATTTACTAATACATAAACTACTACTACCTATGGACAGTTTTTGTTGGTGGCTGAGTGACATTTGATTCTGCCCTTTCTCTCTTCATACAGTCCTTCATTTCTTCCAATCCATCAGTCCCAGGAATATTGTATTGCTTTATCCAAATTGAATTAGATGTAAGTTCTTTCTTGACACCCATCAAGCTCTCCTCCTGTGAAGTAATGAAAGTTTTAACTAGAAAGCTGGGAGGGATTGGGGGCAATTCCTCATTGTTTTCTGCATGCTCCATGACAAAGTGGTACATGGCATGATATTTCCAGAAGGTTTGAGTTGGCCTGATGAATTTGGTGGACAGATTGGCCAGTGTACTGGCACATTTGTACATGAAGAACTATTTGTGGGTTTTATGGCCTTTGTATAGCTCATTTTGGAATGTGGTAAGGGCAGCTTGATGAGATAGAGTATAAATTCCCTTTCTTTGATAACTGTACCATACTGTTCTCTGCCACACCATTAAGACCAATCCTGACAAATGTGGTTAGTGAATTTTGAAAGCAAGTCAAGAATTGGATGTATCACCTTAGTTCCAGCTTTGAGCATGGATGACTGACTAAGACCTCTATGTGCAAGAAGTATGTGCTTTCCTACATGATTTCTCATGTCTTTCAGCTTGATTTTCTTTGACCTTAAACACAGGTAATTCTATGTATGTTATTGATGGTGGCATTTCCATATTACTGACAATCTCTTCAGTGTCAGGACATAGTGTAGTCCATGCATACTCCAAAGTCTCCTGAAGTTAATTGTCTGCAATAGACCAAGCAACAGATGGTTTACAGGAATCATTTTCATCTACAAGGATCTATGTCTGCTAAAGGAGGATGTGTTCCTGTGTGGACCAAGAGAGATGAGAGTTCCACAGAGGTCACACTCCACCTGCTCCTTTCCCTTTGAATCAACTATAATCATGATGCCATTACTTTATTGTAATAGCTCCTGGAAGTTCAAATACAATGGTCTCATGGTGGAAATGGGTACCAGAAGAGCTGGGAATGGATGCAGACATGATATCAGGGGGGATCAGTGGGAATCAGTAGATAATCCGTCACAGAAACATTGAGTGTGCGTGATCGATCTTGACAGATATACCTGATTAGGAAAGGGACCCCATAAACCAGTCAGGTCGACAAGTCCTGAGGTTGATATCACGGATTATTCCTGTGACTGCCCCCTGCCTGAACCCAATTGAGGAATGTTTTTCATTTGTCAAGCACTACATCTGGCATCATGGTCATACCTTTTGGGATATTGTTGAGACTGGTGATGATGTAGAACCGTTTCTCTTTCTTTATAATGTACTTGATCAGGTTACGGCTGATGCCTGCCATGGGTGGTTTCATCATTCAGGGTATATGTAGTGACTAACACTATGTTGTACTGAATTGAATGAATGTACTGAATTGAATGAATAAATTGCAAAGGAGTGATGAATGATCGTAAGAAAGCAAAAAAAACAAAACAATTGGGAGTGTACTCGAGTATAGAAGATAAAATTATAAGAGATAACTTCACCTTAATTTCTTGCCAAGAGAACGATCAATACGCTTGATCTCAGCCTTCGCAGCATTTACAAGAAACTGTGCGTTACCAATCAAAAGACCAAACTCGGTTCCAGTGAGACATTCCATAGAAAGGTTGATGATTTCGTCAATGTTGTAGAAGTCCTTCTGCTCAAACTGATATGCATGCAAGAGGAGCGACCGCCAGGGATGCTGTTGATCAAGCTTCTCAAGGAAAGGCTGAATTTCTGGATAAGGGTTGGCCCCGCTATCGTCAGGTGGATCACTGGATGGAAGGCCAGAATTGTGGGCTAAATGTGGAGTGGGAGTAGTTGGGTAAGATGGCATGCCTGGGTGCATCATCCATGGTGGAGGGGTCATGAATGCATATGGATTGAACATTCTGGGACCAAATGGAGTTGAAGTTGGAGCAGGAATTGGTGTACTAGGAACTTGAGTGGGGACAGATCTGAGAGATGCTTCACTGTGGAAAGCTACAAAAAGATCACCCTTGGGTGGAGTATGAAGTGTGACACCAACAGTTCCACCAGCCTGAGAATCAAGATAAGTCATCAATAAATCACTAGAAGATGACGAAGTAGATACCAAAGCCATTGCCCAGCCACGGAGTTGATTGAATGAGAGCACAACATGCTTTCCATCCCTCCCGATCTTGCATGATTTCGTCGGTCCACAAAGCTGGCATTTGTTCAGTTCCTTCTGCAACTGCTCAAGAGCCTTCTTCTCCCTCTCCATGATTCCACCATCATAACCATCGTCATCGTCATCATCATCCGAATTGTCAAGGTCCAGAATCGCCATTGACTTGTTCTTCAACTTCCCCCCCTTCTTCAGATTTGACCCCTTTCCACTCTTCGACTTTGCTCGCAAAGACATCATATACTGTAAGAGACAATGGTAAATATGATGACCAAATCATGGGGTGCGTTGACACACCTGTTCACCTACAATGATTTTCATCTGCACTGTAGCCTTCTTCTTTGCTTGTGCTTGTGCAACATCCTCTAGACAACCCTTCCAATCAGCCTCTGAGCGCAAGCTAATAGCGTCTTCCTTTTGAGGAGCTGATGCAAGTTTGTATAAGAGACCCGGCTTTTTGCGGACATTAGTACATCCGATGGTCTCGTAAATGACAGCGAGAGCCTCTTCAAAGGTTACAGCATGTGTCAAGGTCCTGCGCTGTGCCCCATCACCAGTAGATTGTGGGATGAGAAGGACTATATCTGCCAATAGTGTTAGTAACAGTGAGTGCTAAGCTGTTATTTCGACAACTTACTCAAATCCTCTGGTTTTGGTGACTTTTCCACTGCCTTGGGCTTCGCTTTTGGCCCAGCCTTCTTGCGAGGTTTTGCAGATGGTGCTGCTGTGATGGCAACTGGCGAATCTGACAGATCGATGTCAGATGACACACCTGGATCACTCAGTTCCTCGATCCTCTCATCATCGGCTGGCTGAGACAGATTCTTGCATGTCTTCTTTGGTGGAGAAGCTTCAGAGATTGATGAGACTGGGGGGGGTGTCCAGTCATCCTCGGTTGTCGCCTCATGTGGCTCAGGCTCAAAGTTTGCTGTAGGAACAGCGGTTACCTCATCTGCTGAGTCGTCCAAGTGATCAGCAGCAACGCGCTTTGACAACGGACGAGCTGGCAGCGTGATTTTGAGCTCAGAATTTAGCCTCTTGCGCTTCTTGACACCTGCTGGATGGTCACCCATAGAGGTAGAAGGAATCTGAAGGATAGAGACAGTAGCGAAATTCCACCACCAAAATCATCATTTCAAAAATTTACATTTTGATCATTTTGATGGTACAGTCTTATAGCACACATCGAGGGGACTGTAAATATACTATTTTCATAGCTATAGGTGCACTACTGAGTGAGCTACAGGTCAATTACTATTCAAACCTAATTCCTGAGAATTTTTGAAAAAAAAACCGGCCGCGCCCTAAGTTCTGCAAATGGCTGTAATTCTATCATAAATTATCAGCTTAGCTATTGGCAACACTAGAACTTATCCTTATCCATGTCATCCCCTGATAGTGACTGGTTGGGACTGGAGTAGTGTGTGTGGGCACACCTACTCCAGGTAGTCACGTGACTGCATAGTCAGTAGACAGTCACACATGTACACAGTCAGGATCACTACTACGATACGGTCCCAGCCATAGCTACAGGCTGGAGACTTCCTACGTCTCCATCTTGGTGATGAGAGTGCGATTCGACACACGCACCGTGGCCTAGCTCTATTTTTGTTCACTCTTGTTTTTTTTGTCTCGTGCGCCACATTACAACGCATCAACCTTGCACTAGCTTTATTTCTTAGTCTACTGCTCTCGAGTCTCCAGCCCTAGAACCCAGTTGCAGCCACAGAACCACAGTCTACTAGCCCCCAGTCTACCAGCCCCACAGAACCAGAACTTAGTCCACAGAACCACAGAACCAGTCACAGAACCAGAACCAGCCCACCAGTTTATCTTTTTCTTATTTCCTACACTCAGCCATGCCAGGTCCAGGACAGGGCAAACGAACCCAAAAGAAGAAATGGCGCAAGAACATGTCTAATATGAATGCGAATATTACTGCCGTAAACGCTGTAATGACGGCACCGAGCACTCTAAACGCGAGAACGGCCACTCTAGCAACGTCACTACCTAGCGCGGTTACTACTGCAGCTGAACTCACAGACGAAACTACACAAGGAGATGGCCTACATGAAGCTACACTACCAGCCACACCAATGGATGCAGCCACTACTACAGCAAACATTACTGCAGTCGACGTAAACGAAGCCAGCGACACAACAGGTGTCGACATAGCCACCATCGCATCATCACCAGACACAAGCTCGCCTACCTACAGCCACGAAGAAGTACAACAATTACTGGAGGATGCAAGACTGGATGGATGGGAGGAAGGATACGAGGAGGGAAGTAAAAAGCTGATGGAAGGCTACAGGGATGGATACGAAGCACGACGGAAACTAGACCAGGGAAAGGAAGAACAGGCACGCAAAGAAGGACAGCTACAAGGGTACGAATTCGGGAAAGACGAGGAGCAAGCGAAGTGGTTAGTGGAAGGACACGGACCCGGGATGTGCACATCGACACCACGCACTCAGGAGATCGAAACGAGCGACGGAAGCGGCAACACGAAGGAAGATAGCTGGGGACATGGCTACGGCCACTGCATATCGGTCGAGGAAGGGAGCCTAATGCTCGTAACGGAGGTAGCGAAGGCCATCGCGTCGAAGGAAGCCGAAACAACTACACGAAACGATTCTAGCACCCAGACCGACGCTACCTCCACAGTCGACGCTGATATGCAAACGACAACCTACGAGCCACCGCAACTACGAGACAACGCCTACACCCAAATGATGACCTCCACCGTCGACTTCAGCACCCAAGTCACCCCTAATACCACGGAAACGTCCACGCGAACCCTCGACATGCACCCCAGCCCCCCCAATGATGCCACATCCCCACCGTCAACGCTAGCACAGCCCCCATCAACCACGTCAGCACCGCCATCAACGTTGTTGTCAACGGCCACCACCACTCTGTCCACAGCCCCAAAATGGCCCCTAGCACCACAGAAACGACGGAACACGCTGCCAGGCCGAACCACCACATTCCTAGAGAATCCCCAGCCCCCCCTCGCGAGCCCTGAGCCTCGCCGTTCGATTGCCACGTCACAACCGCCAACACCAACGCCGCCCCCTGCAACGGTCCCAGAAACGGCGTCTAGAGCCACAGCGAGTACTCAGACGGATACCACCACCTCGGACAGGGCTAACCAAGAGAGCAGCAGCCCACAACGACGGTCTGCAGCCCAGCAAACGGAATCACACGATTACGCGCAGACACGTTCACCAGAACGCATCGTCTGCTCGACGGAACGACTCCCCTCCCCTCAGAACCCCAGACGAAGGTCCAGGAGCCCTCCCACACCACCCAGCTCCCCACAGCCTGCTCCCCTGACCCCCGTTCA
>QFEU01002439.1:0-13467 GCA_003316345.1 Tricholoma terreum
AAATCATGTGATTGGCTAGTTTTATGTTTTATGGTAATATATATCTGAGAGCCTTGGGCAACTGCCTACCTGAGCAGTTAACCAGCTGGATGCATGAGCTTTGTTGGGCAAGTTCCCTAACTTCATATATAAAAGTAGCTGCACTGGCTGAGAGGATGAATTAATACAGCCACAGAAACTGAGGATGGTGGCAACTTACAGAATCAGCAGGGAGCATAAGCTGGTCTCAGGCAACCACGAAATACAGTTGATTGGTCATGTTTCCAGACTGAAAATGAATGATGAGTAAGTAGGGGTATAGAGAGTTGGCCAAAAGACATGGTAGACACAGCAGCAGCCACCAGACATGGCAGTGGCAGCAAGACATGGCAGCAGCAGGAAGACACGGTAGCGGCCACCAGCATGGCAGCAGCAGCAAGATATGGCAGTGGCAGAAAGACGCAGCAGCGGCCATGAAAAATGGCACCGTCCAGTACATTGAAATAAAAACTTACACCACGGTCAGCATTTTGCACATCGAACTGAAGCTTCTGGTGGTATGCTTCCATTGCCTGATGGGTAGCTGGAATCATAAAAGGGGGCACAATATAATTAGTGCTTCAAGGTCCGGTCTATTGGACCGGAAAAAGACCGGAAATGGACTGGACCAGGACCAGAAAAGACTGGACCATCAGTCTGGTCTTGTCACTTTTTGGATTCAAGGACCGCAAAAAAACCGGTTCAACAGGACTGGTTATGACCGGTCCTTGCAGAACCGACACATAATCATATTCCCCTACTTATTGCTAACAAAACGCACAAAAAATCTCGCAAATCAGTCAAGAATTGAGTGAGATATCATCAAAACCGAGTTTGAACACAAGTTTGTGCATTCAAAACTCGGTTTTGATGATATCTCACTCAATTCTTGACCGATTTGCGAGATCTTTTGTGCATTTCATTAGCAATAAGTAGGGGAATGTGGAAAAACAAGGTTATGACCGGTTTCAACAAGTCTGGACTGCAGTGTTCATGTAAACCAGTTCAAACTGGTTCTGACCGGTTTTTTGCAGTTTTTTTTTCGGTTTTGGTCTGGTCTTTTGATTATTTCCTTTTATAGAAGACCGGTCCGGTTGCAGTCCACCCCCAAAATGGTAAAAGACCGGAACTGGACCGGACTTTCAAGCACTAAATATAATGCTGGCCATCATCAGTTGTGATCTGGACAAAGCCCTCGGGAATGCCATCCGCCTGGCTTTGCTGCCGAGTGTTCATTGTGCACAGATGGGTGTACTTAACACTGAGGAAATTGAGATAACACAGTGTGTAATCAATCAGTGATATGATTGTTGAATCAGTACCTATGACATTGGTATTTGTCTATATTTATTCTATCCTGTGATGTCTGTTGATCGATAATGTGATCGTTGATTTTCATCTTTTCGCACTCACATCGACAAACAATCAACTGCTGTTCCCGTCCCACTGCCAAACATGAACATGAACATTACACCACAGCAAGTGCTCAAGGAAATCAGGAGGATTGAAAATGCAATCCGGGCCGGGCTCACCACAGGAAGGATCAAGGCTGTGATGAAGGAACAAAATCGGGCACTGGTGAGGCATCGGCATGCTCTAGGGACCACACTCACACAATGTAGAAACAACTATTTACTTGGCAAAGGGAGATACTCACAGAGGATGTGCAAAGGATCTTTCATGCCGAAACATTCTTATGGGGTTTTGGTGTGGCATGGGGAAATTCAGAGAAGACTGGGGATGAAGAGTTTGTGGACCATCAGAGGAGGGCGTTGTGGGCATTTGATGAGAGGACAGCAACAGCAGGTTCGTCACAAGTGGCAACGGCAGTCGCCTCAAGGTCAGCAGGGGCCCAGGCTCCAGTATCTACAGCAGGCAAGGGTTTGGCAGTGGCAGCAGGCAAGCCCCCAGCAGCAGCAGCAGGTCAGGTCTCAGCAGCGGGAGTGGGCAAGTTGTCGGCAGCGGGAGTTGGTAAGGTGTCGGCAGTGGGAGGGGGCAAGTCGTTGGCAGTGGCAGTTGGTAAGGTGTCGGCAGCAGGAGGGGGCAAGTCGTCGGCAGTGGCAGTAGGTAAAGTGTCGGCAGCAGGAGGGGGCAAGTCGTCGGCAACAGCAGTAGGTAAGGGGTCGGCAGCGGCAGCAGGCAAGGCCTCGACATTGGCAGCAGTGCACGAAGGAAAGGCAAGGATGGCAACGGCAACGGCAGCGGCAGTAGGTGCAGCACCTGTGGAGAGACGAAGAATCACGGCGGTGGGACCTCTGCCTAGACAACCACCTGTTCCTTTGGAATCAAGAGGTCGCAAGGTACAGGTGGGCGAGATGAGCAGCAGTGGGTCCGAGGAGGAGAACAATGAGGAAGATGAAACGGAGGTGACGGACATGGACAGTGACACCAATGCAGTGATAGAGGAGAAGAAGACACACAGAAAGAGAGTGACCCATGCCCCGATGCCTCGAGGACCACCTGTAAAGGTGGTAATCCTTTACTGGGGGCTTTCCTAATCACAAGACACCAGAGCTTGACCAATGTTGGTATTGCTAGGTGTTTGTAGTGACAGTGGAAAGTAATTGCTTACTTAATGATATCCGGAAGAGGTAATAGTCCATGTATGTAAACATGTATATACATGATCTCTTACATTACCCCCTATTGAGATTGATGTACCAATCTAAAAAATTTTAAAAAAAGAAACAAAATGAATGTATGGCGAGATAATAGTCCATATGAAAATCAGCGCAGCATGACAAAACCTGCAATCCGGAGCACCCATGATCACATCCCTCCTAAATCTCAGGCCCAGCACCCTCGTCGACCAGTTGTCCATCGTCGTGACCATCCATGGGTTCATCAGTCACCAGGGTAGTTTGGTTGGAGGGCCCAGCTACAGGAGGAGAGGGGCTCCGACGCACACGAGGATCAGTTGGCCCACGATGCATTTGTAGTCAGTCCATGTGTGGGTCTTCTCCCACTTGGATCCAATCATAGCTGTCATCGGTGCAGTAGACCCCTCGACGCTCTTCACCCATCATGATGTAATGGGTCCATTCGATATCCTCAGTGGTCGGTATACGCCATCCATCCCATTCTGCGATAGCCGATGGTACCCCCCATACACTCAGGTTGATGATACGGAGTTCGTCCACTGCCTCATATAAGTCACGAGCCGTTGTCGACCCATTCATGTGGTGGTTGAGGAAATGTAGGCCATAGGTGTAGGCATGGTCAATCCATGACACGGGGATCTGGTTGGATATTAGGAGCTGAGCGACGTCATCCACAGTCATGTTGTGGGCCTCGCGGTGATGGTCGTTTGCCGCTCCCACTGGTGGGGAAAAACAACAAACTGATTGATCGAGGGGGTTGTTAGCTCAAAGGGTCTTGGTTACTCTCTTCAATGAAGGTGCGTGACATGCGACGTGTAAGTGTGACTGGTTCTATTCGGTAGCGTAGTCGATTAGCGTAGTTAGCGCAATAGGGCTGGGGATGTGCGATCAAGTTCGACGGGTTATAATACATAGCTGGGTCGTCGGGTCGACCGTTCTGTAATGAGGATGTTGGTGCTGCGCGGATCGCAGCAGTCGCAAAGGGGCGAAGTCGTAATGGGCGATAGTGTCGAAGGCTTTCTTTGAGCTGTTTACTCTGAACTAGTACTGAACTGTGGTCGAAAGGGGGGAACTGAACTGTTTTATTGTGGTATGTACGATGGGCTTTTATAGAAGTCAGAGAAATAGAAAGTAATAAAGCTGAAATAATATGAAAGGAATATAATGAATAAAACGAGACTAGACACTGCCTTTCCTTGCTACCCCGAGTATGCGACCCTCATGTAGACACTGCTTTCGGTACTACCAACCGCTAAGGACCAAGTGGAGTAGTGGGGTGTTTGATCGGATTGTTGATGCGACGGCCTGCTGCCACGGACTATGATGCAACCCAATCACAAAGTTGCAGAAGGAGGTCGCAGGCGTTGACGACAGTTAGGCAGGGGATGTTGAAGGAATGTTAGAAGGTTATGATACTGAAATTACTCAATATCGCATTTTCTGTGGCCAGGCGGTGTAGGGACCCATCATCTCTCCTCTTCACTTGATACCTTGACCGCCCTCGGTCATACCATAGAGAACTGCAGCGACTTTCGCACAGCTGCTCGCGGGACTTCCAACAAGTCGTGCAACACCTGCGACCGCAGTGAGAACTGCGACCAATTCTGCACCCAGCGCAATCCTTGTTCGAGAAGATACTCGGCTGATGTAGCAGCAGAGGGGGTCGGACTTCGTAAAATGCTAGCCGGTGTGTTCATGCGACCTGTCTCCGGACGTAATAGAGCTGTTTGAGGGGGTGATGGAAAACTGAGTGACAGGTCGGACAAAGATGACAAATGACTATCGGTGGGGTAAATGGGCATTGCTCTAAGATGTACCGGAATCCCTGGATGGTGAAAATCGGGATCGATGGTATTTGTATCTGCCCAGAAGTCATCTGGGACAGGTAGCTGTGACTGTCTGGGTGTAGGTGGAGGAGTCCATGGTTGTGGAGGAATTATCAAGGCATTGGGAATTGTGCCAAGAGGGGTCAAACTAGGAATGGGTGTGGGTGCCGAGGTAGCAATGAGTGTGGATGGTTGATCAGATGGAGTGGAAATAACTGTGAACGTCTGGAGAGATATATCCGATGAGGAAGGGGAAGGCAGATGATGACGATGATGACGGCAAAGCTGAAAGGGAAAGCAGAAAATGTCCCTGCTTGCTTGACGGTTTAGGTGGATGATTACTGCCAGTGCTATCAAAATGCTAGCAGCTATCATGGCAAAGCCCATGGCCAGAGAGTCGTTGATAGAGTTGTCCATTTGTGGGCGTGATGAGGGGTAGTGTGAAATAAGGAGGGACTTGTCAGAAGGCGGAAGGAAAAATAGGAACACAACCCATTTTAAATAAAACATGAAGCAGGTGTGGAAATGGCAAGGCAGGGTCAACGTTAGGGACCATGCCAGTGGCAGACGGAACCGAAGAGGCGTTTGAATTGATTAGTCTAGACCCAGGGTGAGCCATAGTAGGGTCTGAAAGGAGTGTACTGCCAAGCTATGACGCGTTTCTGGAGAATGAGGCCAAGGTCTGCTAGGACCCAACCCAGCAGTCGACAGTAGCAGTAGAGCTGAGGTGAGAGGGATACCATGAAATAATGAGAGGGAACTGCCAGTGGCAGTGTATTGCCCAAGAAGGAAAAAGCGGGCACTAAACTGGAAATTAAGGTACTGATAAAGATAGTTAGACCAGGGCAGCATTAGAGCTAAGGAGAATGATTGTCAACAGTCTGTGTATGAGTGATATATATTATGTAAATAAAAGAGAATAAGGAACGTAGCGTCATTGTGACTCATGAATATCGTTTGCGACGTGTCACTAGGCGATGCGACATGTAATGCGGTCTGCGATTTGTGACCCGGATCGATAAAGTCTTGGCTGGTCAGGTGCGACAGTGTCGCGGATGCAGGGCGATCGTGCCGGGATGGTTGGAAGGTAATCGGATATTGGTCTGTCGCCATGTATGGGGTTTTGTATAGTAGGTTCTGTGATTGCATCGTGTGGCCCCTCGGACCACCGGTCAATTGCATAATCCGGTGAATAAATGAACTCAAACCGTGAGAAATACGCCTTGTGAAATTTTCTTCATTCTTGCAACTCCTGCATACTCGGTGCTACTATCCTCACCCCTTTTCTTTTGACATGATGCACTCTATCCTTGCAACCACCGTTCTCGCCTCCATCGCTGATCTCATGAAGTGCCTTCCTGCGCATCCCGCTGAAGCAGCTGATTACGAGGACTGGGAGAAGCGCTTTGCGAAGCTTTGGGTGCGTCGCTTGCCCGTTTTATCCTGTTTTCATTGCCAAATGACTGGTTGGCTGTTGTTTCTAGGGTAAGCTACTCTTCGCCGGTGTTGACGAGACACAAAGCCCTCCTGGAGGAGGCCCGGGCTTCGTTCGCAAACGTTCAAGAGAGCGACTGGCTCAAATGGGGTGCGATCCTCCTCCCTCATCTGTCCGAAGAAGCAGTCCGTGTCGCGCGCTCCGAGGATTGACAACGCCGTCTCGAGGCCTTGACGCAAGCATTTATGGATGACATGATCACTGAGGCAGACTACCTCGCGCGAACGATGGAGATCGAGAAGGAACAGGAGGGGGCGGCAGGGCAGATGGCTGTGGATAGCCCAGTGCCGGCTACAAAGGAGTCGGCGAATGAGAATATCGCGGAGGGAAAGGACACAGAGACGCCATCGTGGCCTACTGCTCAAATCAAGCGCAAAATGGTTGGGGACGACGACGAGATGGATCCAGTGACATCGACGAAGGGAGGGGAAGAGCGTGCTGGAGAAGGACTAGAGGCGGGTGGCACAGGGCGTTGCGGCCCTCGGCTCCCCATGATGACTGTTCCGAGGAGGGGCTTGGTGAAGCCACTGCACCAGTTTGTGGACGTGAAGGGGCCAGTAAGTGGTATTCGCATTGCCTATTACATTGTGCTACCATTGGTGTAGTGCGACCGCTGCAAAGGTAGCGACAAGGCTAAGGACTGCAAGCCGATTGACGGTCAGCCGAAATGCGCGAAGTGCAAGGACCAAAAGAAGGGATGCCTCTGGGATGGGGCGCCGCGCGCTCTTCTGGACAAGCCTGAGGCAAAGGTGAAGGCAAAGGCACCGGCGAGGGCAAAGGCAAAGGCAAAGGCATGCTCTCCATTGGAAGCGGCGTCTGGCGAGGAGGGGCCCTCGTTGCATCCTAGCCGGGCTGTGGCGAGGGGAAAAGGTATGTCGCAAGTATTTGTTTTCTGTTGCTGTGTCTCACTGATATAGAACCTGTGTTCTCGATAGGTAGAACTCCGGCTCGACTCAATGCGAAGGCGATCGTCGACGCAGAGCCCCCGAAGAAGAAGATCCAGCTGGTGTTAACATCAGAGGCGACCGACATGGCGGAATACGAAGAGATTGGGGCTGAGCGGTTGCGAGTTGCTGGATGGATGCGAATCCTCCAGCGCCAGGAATCCCATCTCCGGGCGTGGTTTGAGGAATTGGGGGCGCGGTTGGGATTGGTCAGAGGTAGCGAGGGGGAGTCGGAGGGGGATTCGGAGGAGGATTTCGAGTGAGGGGAGGGACGCTGTCTTGGGACCTATTTCTTCGTCGCCCCACTCTTGTGTTTCTTTTGCTTGTATATGCTCTCTCTCTTGTTTTTTTCTTGTTTTGTTTTAAATGTCTGTTTTTGTGTTTTGAATTAATTTGGTCTTTTGGAAATGCGTGATGAGAACGAAGCCTGAACTATAAGTCTTACTTCGAAGAATAGTAAAGTCAAGCAGAAGAAGTAACAGAAAGGGGAAGGCTCAGTAAATCATCATGGCCGGAAACCCCTTGGGGTTGCACAATCATCAGGAAGACGACATCGCGACTTAAAAGAAAGATAAAGATCGTGAAGGTGAAGTGATATGTTTGTAGCGCAACGTAAGAAATGAACGAAAGAAGGTTGCGAAAGTAAGTAAATATAAAAGGAATGTACGGTTTAGTCTTCGTTGTCCATGTCACACCCTTTGTCTTGCGGTGTGACCTCTTTGTGATCTTCTGGCGATTCTAATAGCTCCATATCGCTGAGTCGCTGTTTGTCGACGTCAAGGAATCCATTGGGTATCAAAATGCGACTTCTGGGGAAATAAGGAATAAGTCTAAATGCTGCAACGGGGCGATCAAAAACAGAGCCATCGAGCTCAGCGATGATGTATGCTCCTCCTCGATTCCTGGATACAATTAGAAGTGGTCTGAGGTAGCACGGCCTCATTTTGCGATTGAGGTTGTATTTGATGCGGGTGTTGCGCATTAGGACTAGTGCGCCACGCTGAAAGTTGAAGTCATGTATGGTCCTTGTGTGTTTCTTCTCGAAGAGTCTTGTGGCTTCCTTTCAAGCAGCGTAAACTGCTGAGTTTAGGTGCGCAAGGTTTTTCTCTTGTCATTGGAGTGCGATTGCGCGTTGCATGATGAGGTCAGTACTGGAGAGGATTGAGTGTGGTGGCGGCTGTAGATATGTTGCTTCTGTGATATCAAGGGGGATCAAGGGATGAGTGCCTGTTGCAGCGAAGTATGGTGAGCAACCCATCCTTCTGCGAACCGTGACTTGTTCTGCCCAAAACACCGAGTGTGTGACTTGCGACCATCGTGACTCTATGCCGTCTGTGGCTTTGAACATCGCTTGTCGGACATCAAAGTGCGAACATTTGACCAGTCCGTTGGCTTTCGAATTGTAGCCACTGATGCGGATGTAGTTGATTTTATACTTCTTCGACAAGTGGTTCATGGCTTTGATGAAGACTGCACCGTTATCTGTAATGATCTCCCTGAGTGCGCCCCACCTGCATATAATGTCTTGATAGATCCAGTTGCCGATTGCGGTTGAGTTCTCTTCCCGCAGCATGTGCCACTCTGGGTACTGAATGAGCAAACATCTCCCTTGGACCACATAGCGAAAGCCTGCTGAGAGAGGCATGTGCATTGTATTGATGTAGATTTTCGCAAATAGCGGGGCTGGCGGTGCGACGATAGGTGGTATGCAGACTTTGCGGGTTTGATGTATCTGGCAAATGTGACAACTGTGAATGAACCATACTAGGTCGGCTTGGAGGTGCGGCCACCAGAATCGCTGTAGTAGTGTCGCACAAGTCACATAGAAATGATGATGTCCGATGTTGTCATGTATATGCTGGAGGACATATAGTCGTTGCTCGGGGTGAAGCACCAGCTTGTGCGCACCATGTGAGTCTTTCCGCCATAGCCTGTCTTGGTCTGGGAAGAACTCAGTCGCATAACAGATGAAGGTAGCATATTGCTTATCGGTAAGGGAAGGTGGTTGATGGAGATCGCTATGCCATTGTCACACGGCGGTGAGCTTCAGATCATCGGATTTTGCGTTTTCTGATCGTGGGACTTGATGATAGCTATCATCCTCCTCTTCACTTGAGATCTGAGCGGTAGCGAAGGTCGATACTAATGTCTGAATGGTCGGGAGGGAGGGTCGAGGCTGCGGATCATGGATGAGGTGCATGAAGCCGTGGACGTGATCAATCCAATCATTGAATTCGTCTTCATCGTCTATGTTAGGCGGGTCATCTGGCTGTCTTGGTCGACGTGAAAGACCATCAGGGTCATGGAGGGTTCCTTTGACATGGACTAGGGTGAAGTGGAACATTAAGATAGACATGATCCAGCGATTGATACTCGCCGAGGGTTGTATATCAGGGTTTGCTAGCATGCCTTTGATATAGCGCACATCCGTCTCGACTACGAGGTTATGGATGCCTATGACCCATAGTCGCAACGAGTGAAGGGCTCGGAATAGTCCATAAATCTCCAGCTTTGGCTGCGAAAACCTGGCCTCCCGGTCATTGAGCGGGATCGAGCTGAATCAGTTATAGTGACGGATTTTTGGGTTATCTTCCAAGCATTGACATAGGTAGAACCCGACTGCGATATGCGACGTGTCAACTGCGAGAATGACTGGTGAGTCGGACGCATAGTCGATCAGTCGGAGCGCAGGTGCAGATAATAGTGCGTCCTTTAGATCCTGCTGAGCGGATATCTGATCTATGCCGAACTCGAATGGCGCTCCTTTTCGAGTAAGCTTAACAAGATGGTGAGCTCGTCGCGCGAAATTGTGAATGAATATATGCAAGACCCCTATGGTTCCTAAGAACGTGCAAACTTCTGTGAGGGTATTACAAGGCCCCCAGTTCTTGATGGCGGCAACTTTGCTATCATCTGTGACTCTCCCTTCGTAAGTGCAGCAATGCCCAATAACTGTAATCTTCGGTACACAAATGGCTAACTTTGTTCCTGAAAATGTTCCTCCGCTGTACTTCATGCATTGTACAATGTGATTCAGGTTTGTCATATGCTCCCAGACAAATCGTCGAATATTGGGGTTTTCAGGGATTGTTTCGTAAGAACCATCTTTGGTTTCGTAGCGCGATTCCGGTCCTTTAACTGGTACATCGTCAATGTATGGTATGGTGAATGTTGGAGTCTCCTCTTGAAGGATAAAGGTGATGTCGTCGTGGAATATGGGGACTGAGTTGGTCCAGCCCATAGGAAGGGTGACGAGGCGAAGCGCGCCATAGGGTGTCTGAAATGTGGTATAGTCTCACGATGACTCTGCGATCAGTCATTCATCATAACCAACATATAGATCAAGCATCGCACCACACGCGCGACCGGCGAACTGTTCCGCAAGGTGGTCGGGGATTGGGGGTACACCTGAATGCCTGATGGTGATCTGGTTAAGTGGCTCAAGACTGTGGACTAGACGAAGTGCCTCGCAATCTTTCTTCAATACGCAAAACCAGCGCGACCAATAGGCGGAGTTGGACCGTTCGTATACTCCTGAGTTGAGTTTCTTGCGTATTATTGCGCAAACCTCTTCGTAAATGCCAGGTGGTATTGGTATGTTGCGCTCGATGAACAGTATATGCGGGATTACTGGAATGTCAAGTGGTGGGAAGAAGTCGGATCGAAATCGACCTTGCTCTGTGTCGTCCCATGCGAATGCTTGATTCTGGTTACACATAAAGTCGTGCATTAGCGTGCGCTCAACAGGCCATAAGAAGTCTTGGTGGTTTTTATCTACCACCTCTTGTCGCAAGGCTGTATATCGTCCTCGGGGTCGGAATGGTGGTGGATTTGGGTTTAGTGGTGGTATGTCTTGGAGCGGGTCTCCAAGTATGTTGCGAACAATGCGGAATCGCTCTGGTAATTCGGCTATCATGGATTTGACTTTCTGCGCTACTGGCTTGTACTTCTTCTTGGCGACTACGCCTCGCCTGGTGATAATGCCTTTGAATGTCGCAATTTCGGGGTCGTTGGATGGTGTCAGTACAGAGGTTGAATAAATGGGGACAAACGCAAATTTACTGATCGCAGTCGGAGAAACTTGGGAACCTGTCCCAGATAAAAGAAACGGAGTTAACTTAGAGGCGGAGAGAAAAAGATGAGATAGTGTTGGGAGATATAAGTCCGAAGAATCAGAAGATTGGATAGGAGCATATGATAGTACAGTTGCTGCATCTTTGTGCACATCAAATTCAATTGTTAGTGCGATTTCTCCCTGATCTGCAATCAGTTCCTCGAAAGTATGCGAAAATTTACATTTTCCTTTGCTTGTCTCTGCTGTTCGATCCTGTGTCGTGCTAAACCTCGGGGAATGGTGGGTATGGTCAAGACACAATTTGAGTTCGGGTCTTTGATGGTGATTATTTGATCCTCGTTTGCGAAGTTCTTGATATTGCTCTCTGTCAGGACGTTGAAGGGGCGTCCCATCAAAATATTGTATGCCGGGTTGCGAACAACATGAATCTGCAAATATAAGGTGATCGCACCGAGGCCACAAGGAATGTTTCACGATAGTCCTAGTGACTTGTCGATTGTTCTGTTTGCGGACTGCATGTTGAGTCGAATGGTAGGGTCGTAGCTAAGGCCTAGTTCGTGGCAAACACTGTCCGGCATAGCGATAATCTGCGAGCTGCCGTCTAAGATTGTTTCGACCTGTTCCTGGTGGTTGACCATCATCATGACTGATCGAATCGCATGCGACTCTTTTGCGACCGTCAGTTCCTCCACATGTTCACCCAGGGCTAGATTACTCAAGTAAGTTTCGTAAACATTGGGGATGACATATGCCTCTCTCCCTGCCATGGAGGCGGGCGGAATGGTTGATCGCATGTCCGATGGGGCTGATTCTGTGACGTCGCCGATGACGGGTAACCTGGCTTCTTCTTGTAAATGAGTTGAGATACTGAGGGCCTCTGCGACAACATCGGTGGCTATGCACTTCGGTGTTACGGAATCGCGAACCTTCTGTCGGTAGTCGGGCGAGAGGGCTAGTAGTTCTTCGGTGGATAGGGTGACAAATGGAGCTTTGACCGATCGTGAGTAGACGTCCTCCATGATTTTCGCATTCTGGGCTGGTGCTTGAGTGCGATAGGCAGGTTCCCGATTCTTTGCAACTTTGGTTTTGTCGAAAGGTGCCGCGAAGTTTCTTGTAGTAGGCAGCGCATACTGTGCTTCTGGGATATTAGCGAACGGGTGTATAGGTGGCTTAGCTATGGGCTCCGTTGCGAGGTCTTTACTCTCCCCCAGGTGTTCCGCACAGATTCCGCACGGAGTGCACGGAATCCGCACGGAATCCATGTGGATCCGCATGGAATGGGATGACACTATGAAACACAATTTTAACTGTGTTTTGGCCCAATCCAGTCCGTGCGGATCCGCACGGATTCCACATGGATTGCAATTTTTTGGCACGGAAGCTCGGACTTTGCACGGACAATTCCTAGCAACTTGTTTTCTACATGGATTAGGACAGATTTCCGGCCGAGTACTGTCCTATTCGGACCACTTGGACAGCTAGGACAGATGCGGCATATTTATCATGCTCTGCAAAACTTTACACTGTACAAGGATCAAACCAACAACCTTGTGCACTCACTCATCTATTACTCGGCACTCAAGACCACTACACCACCAGGGCATTGTGAGTTTAGTAATAGTAATATTACAAATACCCTTTCTGACCCTATTAGGGTTAAGGCTTTCCCACCACATTCGGTCATCGTCCCACGTTCCCCCCACGTTCCATTCCCCCATCATCCACTCCTCATCCATGACTCCCACCACCCACCAATGCCTACCAACACCTGCTCGTCGACAGCTACCAGGCGTAGCAACTGTATACGCGCCGGATCGACCTCTCCCTCGACCAGTCGCAGCTCCCGCAAGAGAAAGGGTTCGAACGTCGACGGCGGAACCGAGACAACGAAGAAAAAGAAAACAAGCAGTGCTAGCGATGACGAAACGAAGGGGAAGGGGAAAGGGAAAGGAAAAAGTAAGGGTAAGGGTAAGAAGGGGGCCAAGGGTGGTTCCAGGTGGGTTCCCACTCCCCCAGCCTCCAACTGCCGTTCACTCACCCCATATACTAGGAAAAAGACCTCTGTGATGCGTGCCCATGAAGACGCCACTGCAGAGGATCCTTCCCACTTTAGTAGGTAAGTATTTTCTTTTCTATTCGTTTTTTTTGTTAAAATTATTGTTGACTATCTATCACCACAGGACCGAGGCCTCGCTTGAGGCTAGTGGCTTATCCATTGCCCCTCCTGAGTGTGCCCGTATCCACAAGGCCCCCATTCCCCCTCCCACCACCCGCGTTCACCGAGCCGATAGGGTGGCAACGAGAGACCTCAAGGGCAACGAAGAGACCACGAGCAGCAACGACGACAGCAGCAGCAGCAGTGACAACGACAGCAGCGGTAGCAGCAGCAGCGACAAAGACAAAGACAAAAGCGAGGATGAAGACGAAGACGAAAACAACAACAACAACAACGAAGATAAGGCCGCCAAACACCCCCATTCCGGCAAGAAACCCCTCCCCAACCCCCCCC